>CAUYQV010038416.1:0-23401 GCA_963574575.1 Galagoides demidoff | reverse complement strand
ACATAACTTCCCACAGTTTCCAGAGACCTTGCATTATCTCTACAAGATCTCAGTGGAAGGTCCTAGATGTTCAGAAGACAGTATCATCACAGTAATATTCCTCACTGAAGTGAGTTTTTTTTATTATTATTAAATCATAGCTGTGTTCATTAATGCAATCATGGGGTACAATGTGCTGGTTTTATATACAATTTGAAATGCTTTCATCAAACTGGTCAACATAGCCTTCACGGCATTTTCTTATTGTGTTAAGACATTTATATTCTACACCTCTTAAATTTCACACGTATCCTTGTAAGATGCACCGTAGGTGTGGTCCCACCAATTACTCTCCCTCCACCCTGAAGAGACCATGAAAAATTGTGTTCTCAATCCCTTTCCTTATCCAAACTTAAATCAAGATTCCAGCTCCTCATCTTCCTCTCTGAATATTGATTCTTACCAAGACTGAAGATAATGAAAGATAGGTGACGTGGAGGTGGGGAGAGAGGTGGATTTAGATCCAGGCGATAGTATGGTTGTCCCTGCAGCTCGCAACAGGAGCTGGCTTTTATCTTTTTATAAAGGTGTGGATTTGCACAAACACTTGTTAATTTGATAGTGCCAGTTCATATATTTCTGCATGTCTGTTAAAGCACATCAAGGAATAATTGAGTTGAACAAAGATGGTAGGTAACATCTGGAATCTAGACGATGTTTTGGACCAACTGGGGAAAAAAGGGAATTGGCTGCATAACTGGGTAAAATGAAGAACCTGCTACTTTTCATATGAATATTACTCCATATATTGTAATGTCATACTGGAGTCATACAAATAGAGGTTCCGTAAGTTGAAATTATTGAACTCAAATTTAATTTCCCAATGAAAGTATATTTTATAGGCAAGTATCAATATGATGCCCGATATTTTCAAAAATTTGAGATGATTTCAAATGTCATAACAAAACAGTTAAAATATAATGAAAGAAAAGACATACCTATCTACTTCTAAAGCTTTCTGAAGTATTCATAAATCACTTTAGTGGAACATTGCAATAGAAAATTATCAGTGTTTTTCAAATGCACTTAATTCATGCAGATCTCTTGTTTGTTTTATTGTGACTATTTTTATTCTATAACCATTTAAGTATGTATAAACATTAATAGGTCTAAACACAACATAAATAAGAGCTTTCATAATAGTAAAAACTACATAAGATTTCTATGAGCCTCATTAAAGTGACAGATGATATTTAATGAAATGGCCTCTCTCATCATGAATTCTCGCTGTTGTTGGGGGTTGCTTAGAAAGACATCCTTCCAAGTACTTAGGTGATGACCACATTTTTCCACTGTTGTCTCTAATTTGAATTCCTGGGCATCTCAGTTGTCCAGTACACTGTGAAACCACTTGGCCTTTAGGTGTTCTGAACATATAATTTTTGTATTTTACCATATTTCAGCCTCATCACCCAGCAATTCTTAATATGGTACCATCAATACCTATGCCATTTATTTATATATACTTGTATGTTCTAATTTTTTTTTACTAGTATAAATATCAACCATCTTTGTTTGTTTTATATTTTAGATTATTTCTTTCTAACATATCTCAATAACCTGAAATAACAACTAAAGAGTATAAATATCCTCAAGGCTAAGAATTTGTAATGCCAAACTGATTTCTGAAAGGCAATACCAACCAACACTCCCCCATGCAGTCTGTGAGTGTTTCTCCTGCTGCATTCACCCCCACTGAGCTTTCTTATCTGACAGGCAGACATGATGTCTTGTAGATGATGTTATTTTATCCTCAATTTTTTTTTTTTTTGAGACAGAGCCTCAAGCTGTCACCCTGGGTAGAGTGCTGTGGCATCACAGCTCACAGCAACCTCCAACTCCTAGGCTCAAGCGAGTCCCTGCCTCTGCCTCCCAAGTAGCTGGGACCACAGGTGCCACAACACCTGGCTATTTTTTTTTGGTTGCAGCCGTCATTGTTGTTTGGTGGGCCCAGGCTGAATTCGAACCCACCACCTTAGGTGTATGTGGCTGGCGCCTTAGCCACTTGAGCCACAGGCGCCTTAGCCACTTGAGCCACAGGCGCCTAGCCTTTGTCCTCAATTTTAAATTCTTTTGAGAGATTTAACATTTTTCAAATAGTTACTAATAGTTTAAAATTCCATTTTGTGAAGAATCTGATCTCTCCTTTGCCCAATCACCTATTATGGTCTCAGTGGTTTTTTTCCTCAATGATTTGTACAATCTCTCTCTCTCATTCACCCATGAAGGTTATTTACACATTTGCTTATAATACCTGTGGAGAGTCAGTGCCCAGTTTGTTGTTTGCTTTTTGTTTATGAAATACAATGTTTTAATAAAAGTTAAGCTTTATTCATGTTCTTTTTACTTTACTATATTTATATACAGAAATACATTAATTTTTACATGTAACTTTGTTTCATATGGAGTTTATACAGTATACCAAGAAATGAGGGTATAACTTTAGTTTTTGCTAAATCATTTAATTAACTATCTCAGCAATTGATAAGTTTTAAATTCACCCCACACTGGTGATAATACAGCTCATATATTCATATATATATATATACACATCTGTAACACACACACATTCACATTCAGATCTATCTCATGGCCCATGGAGTTATTCTATTTTGCTATATATAATGCACACTTTTTTTGCTCAAATTTTTGAGGAAAAATAAGCATGTGCATTATACACAGGTAGTGATATTTGTTACTGATACATAAAATTTCTCGTACCTTATAGCTATTCTTGTGTTTTGTAATTATTTGTTATATAAGATTTTCTGTACCAAAATATGTTAAAAAATAAATGCTAAGATTCCTTTTATAATACAAAAATCAAGCACCTAGATATACACAAATAACAACTTGAATTTAAAAAAATTAAAATAAATTATTCTTTTCCTCAAAGTTTGGGGCAAAAATGTGGGTGCACGTCACACACAGGAGCGAAAAATACACAGCAAAACACAGTGTGTCAAAGGAATGTAAGAGTTGACTTGAAGTGACGTCTGCTAGCCAATTTGGAGCATCAAAAAGAATAGTAACTGTAAATAATTGTAATATGCTGAAAACGTTTTTAAAACTGCACAAATTCTCGAGGGTACCAAAAAGGAAGAATGGGAAGAGACAGAGACAGAAATTGACAGAGACAGGCAGAGAGACAGATGCTGGCCAATAAAAGTTAAAGGAGTAGAAAGAATATTAGAAGTGGCAAATCACCCTTTTGCAAGCCCTATGATAACAACTGAATCCAGAAAAAGTCATCAATGGACTTGAAAACAACTGAATGAAATGCTATTGGGGAAAAAGAATATTCACGTGGCACCAAATTACCCCCCATGGACTACTTATTAATTATAAAAAGAAAATGCGCCTTCACATTTTGATGTGTGCTAATCATTTGAAAAGAATAGCCCTGTTCCTGTTTAGAAATGACACATTGACAATTATCAGTCTTCTATTGTTCTTAATCTGTTGCAATCGTCTAATTTTCTCTGGCTTGTGTTTGGGAATTTTTTATATTTTTTCCAGGAAATAATTTATTCCACTCAGAATTTCAAATTATTGCTAGAAATCACTGGTCTCAACTATAGGAGCATATAAAATTACCAGGGATATTTTTTAGGTATATTATAATCCAGGGCCCACCCCTGGAGAGTCTACATGAATGAAGCCCAGGCATGTGTAACATAAAAGCTGCCCCCAGACAAAACTATGGGTTCCAAGACCCACTAACACAGATATTCTCTTTATACTTTTAATACATTTCATACTTTCTTTACCTGTTCATTTTACTTGTTATTATTTATATTATATTGGTCAATATCTATTTGTTTTATTGGCTTTTCCCCCCAGCACACAGCATTAGATTCATTAATTCTATTGTTTCTGTTTCCTAATTCAGTGATTTCTGTTTTTATCTTTATTATTTTCTTACACCAATTTTCTTTTTTTTTTTTTTTTTTTGAGACAGAGCCTCAAGCTGTCACCCTGGGTAGAGTGCTGTGGCATCACAGCTCACAACAACCTCCAACTCCTGGGCTCAAGCAAGTCCCTGCCTCTGCCTCCCAAGTAGCTGGGACCACAGGTGCCCGCCACAATGCCAGGCTATTTTTTTTGGTTGCAGCCGTCATTGTTGTTTGGTGGGCCCAGGATGGATTCAAACCTGCCACTTTAGGTGTATGTGGCTGGCGCCTTAGCCACTTGAGCCACAGGCACTGAGCCACCAATTTTCTTTAGTACTATTTTTTTGTCATATTTTCCTTCTCTTAATTTCAGGAAATAATTTGTTCATTTTAACTTTTTAATTAAAGTATTTAAAGTCTAATTATGTGTTTACTTCCAATAACTGTTATTATGTAATTTCCATTATTAGCCATTGTTTTTACATTAATCCTTATTGTATGTTTGCTTTCCTCTGTGGTTTAAGATTTTGAACCATAAAGGAGAAGGTTCTCTTACATGTCCAACTCCTTATAGGCTTTCTTCTTTTTCCATTTAAACTTTCCTCTTTTATTATACCACGCTCTTTTAAAAAGGTGTTTTTAAGTGTTTTTCCTTGGGGAAGTTAATAATTTTTGATCTGGTACTTAATAAGAATATAAGTTCTTTGAAAGTTTCAGAAAAAAGGTACCGTCTCTCTCTCCTCCATCCTGTCTGGCTCTCACAGTGAAAGCAAGGCTTTCACTGCCTTGCTCTCTCCCTCTCTCTTTCTGTTCTTCATCTTAGTTATATTTTACATTCTTCCATGAAAAGTATTTTTTTTTAATTGTGTTCCTAAGAGACTTCTAAAATAAGTGTATTTGGCTGCCAATTATTAAATTCATGAAGGCTTACAATAACCATGCCTCCATTCAGGGTATTAGCCATAAAATATTCAACCCCCTCAACCTGGCCTCCAGGTCCCAGGCCACCTCCTCTGTCTGCCCTGGAGCCTCATCAACTTTCAATCTTCTCTTTTCCCAACATCCATATCATCAACTTTCAGGTGCTCAGACACACCTTACTTCATCTACCTCAGAGACTTCACACATGGGTCACCTTCCCTGGACGTGTCTTCTCTGAATACTTATCTAACTAATACCAACTCTGTTTTCAAGTCCAAATCTAAATATCACATTTGTTTTTCTAAATATAATCTGTAATACACCATCTAAATTTGATATTCCTGTAAATGTTATATGGCATCTGGTAATAGTTTTCCTTCCTAGTATCGATCACAGTTGGCAATTCTTTTTTCATTAGAAGAGCACATAGTATAGTATCATTATACAGTCTTAGTCTCCTCAGCTGGTCTATAGGGTCCACAAGGTCATGGATTGTAACTGTTTTGCTCTCCACTGTATCTGCATTTATTAGTACAGTGCCTGATTTGTACTAGACATCACATTTTAGTGTATATAAATATATACCACAAGGAAACTCACCCACCTGACTACAATCGAGAAGAGTAATTTAAGTTGAGACATTCAGTTTGCAGCCATGGAGGGAAATTAAATATACATTATGTATTCAAATTTTAAAAAGCTAAGCATCTATTTCCTATCCTGATTGCTATTTCTTCCCTATCTTGCTATGAATGAAGACATGAATGTAAGGCTATATATAAGTATATGGAGTTTTAGTGAGATTTATGTCCTAGTTTTACTAAAAATATCTTGACTTTTATGGCAGAAATCATGCAATTTGGCCTGTATTCTGATTATGAACTTAATTGTTTTCTTTCAGCTTCTGAATAACTTTTTCAAGGATCCATTCCCAGAAGAGTTTTTGGTCCTCTTCAGAAACTGGATCAATGATTTAAATCCTGCCATTAGCAAACTGAGCCTTCAGAAAATTGCCAACATGGCACCAGTTGTCAATGAGGTATGTGTGTGTGTGATTTGTGTCCGCCAGGACCGACAAAGTCATAATATGTGACTTTGATATTCCTCAGTATCTTTACTGATAAAACATGGATATTTGTCACTTTCCATCTAGTTAAACAATATCAAAGCCTGGTGCTTTATCAGTAAGAAAACTGAGTTGAATGGAAAGGATATGTTAAGGCAATTTAGTGTCTTTATCACTTGATTTATTTTGGAGAAAATTATTCATTGCACTCAGATTTTGTCATCATCGCTCTATAGGAACACTCTTCTTACTGTCTAAACCATACACACATCACGTCCCTCCAACACCTCACACACACACATATTCCTATCTCAGAGCACTCAAGCATTTTCTTCCACTCCGTGACACTTTTCTCCTTAACACATACATATTCACATTTTTTTCCTTTTTCAAAGATCAGCTCAAGTCAAACTGCACTAAATATTTTGATCTCCAGGAGCTTTATTCTCTCAGAGCCATAAAAATGATGACCACTTACTTATTATTTATGGCAGAAATCATGAAACTACTTACTTACTTATTATTTGTGGCAGAAATCATGCAATTACTTACTTATTATTTATGTATATAAAATATATAATATGTAATATACACTTACATTATTTTATATCAGTGGTCCTTAAAGTGCAGTTCTTTTTTTTTTTTAAACTTTTTTAAAATTTCAGATTAACGTGAGAGTACAATTAGGTTACAATGTTTGCTTTTGTGAGGTAAAGTCACTGTTGTAGTTGTGTCCTACACCCAAGAGGTGTGCCATATACTCTTACATTATGCCCATTAAGTGTGAACACACCCAGCCTCTTCCCTCCTCATTCTCCCTACCATCCAACTTGAATTGAAATGAGTTTTTCTCTTACATGGGTGTGCATGAGATCATCTTTTGGCTTCATATTACTACTGAGTACATTGGTACTTGCTTTTCCATTCTTGTGATATTTTGCTAAGAAGACTGTGTTTCAACTCCATCCAGATTACTACAAAAGATGTCAAGTCCCCATCATGTATGGCTGAATAGTATTCCATGGTATACATATACCACAGTTTGTTAATTCCTGCTTGATGGGCAGTCAGATTGTTTCTACATCTCAGCAATTGTAAACGGAGCTGTGATAAACAATCTGGTGCAAAGGTCCTTATAATAAAATAATTTTTTTTTCTTCTGGGTAGATGCCTAATAATGGGATTTCAGGATCAAATGAAAGTTCTATTTTGAGTTATTTGAGTATTCTCAATATTTCTTTCATCAACGTGTCATTTTTGAACCAGTGGGACCAACCTCACCTGGAAACTTGTTAGAAATACAAACTGTCCATGTCTGAAGAAAGGAAAAACAAATACTGCATATACTCAGTTTTAAATTAGAACTTGCTGATTAGCACTTACGTTCACATATGGAAGTAAATCTCAACAGAAATCGAGTAGGTAGGAGGGAGGAGGAAGGAATGGGTCAATTTACACCAAACACACACAATACATACTTTCTTGGTGAAGGCCACACTTATAACTTTGAATGTAAAATGTACAAAAGCAAATTATGTAACCAAAACATGTGTACCCCATATTATTCTGAAACTTAAGAAAAATTAAAAAATAAAAAGCCCAAACCTATAGAATCACAAATTCTAGGGGTAAGGTCAACCAATCTGTGTTTCCAAAAATCCTCCACTTGACTAATGCAAGTTAAAGGCTGACAACCACTCTCATATATTGTTTCCCACCAACTGATGTGACTACTTCTTACCTTCTAAGTCAGTTGAATTTAAGCACACTGTACATAGTACTGTACAGTGCTGACACTGTAGGTGTTCTGTAAATCATAGATTTAATAATAAATCTAATAATAAATTCTTGTTTTTCTATTGAGCATAGTGTCTGAAAGTTTAAACCTATCAGTGGACACCCATTTTGCATTTAGAATGACATAAGCCATGGTCTGTTTGCTTTAAAATTATGTAAGTCAACAGGTTTATTATAATAACACTATGCATTCCTTTAGTAAGCAACAAGTTATTTCTTGCTCTGCCCAGAGCTCTTTTCAATGTTATCAACAACTGAAAGGGAGATTCTGTGTCAAGGCTAGCTCAAATGAAAGGAAAGCAGTGGAGAGTGATCTGGGTTGAGATTTCACATACTATTGGCAAAGACACAAGTGGTTTCTGGTACTGACATAGTCTTTAACTCTGTTTTTTCCTCCATAAAGATATTGTTTGGGCAAATATTTATTCATTCCCTCTACTCTGTTTTTTGTGCCTTTCTCTTCTTTGGTGTCTCCTTTTCATGTTTTTTCTTGCCTTTAATTCTATTTGGCTCTGCTGTGCAGTTGACTCCCATAACCTACCTCAGCTACTCAGCAACTCTCCTGTCCAAACAATTCATAACAACCAACTTTCTAGAAATCAGACCAATTTCCCTGGTGTAAATATTGCCAGCATGGCCAATTTCAAGCTATCAAAGGGATGTCATAAACATGGAATTGGGAAGAGTAGCACAATGGCCTATTACTTAACATTCCCACCATTTAAATGCATGACACATAAATAATCTCAAGAGCATAGATACTAGTAAAATGTAACAAAAGAATTAGAAAGTGATCATTTTTGAGTATTTTTTTGTCATTGTTTTTATTGAACTCTAAACTCATCTAGTTTTATTTTTAATAATGGCTTGTTTTAATGATCAGCTTTCAAATTTTTTGACAATTTGACAATGGTCTTTTGTGAGCGAGCTCCAGTACACCACAATGTGCATGCCAAATGCCAGCACAAGTCTGTTTCTAGTTCCAAAATCTCACAATTTTCCTCCTTTTATATATAGATAGAAAATGTCAACAGCTTGTTACTATCCATCCTGGATGCCTTCCTTTCCAAAGACAAGACAGTTGTAATTCGGGCTATGTTCACCCTCCGAAGACTTTTAACCAGACTGGACAAGTCGGACTACTCATCTTTATGCATCAGAATTGCTTCCAGTTACCT
Organism: Galagoides demidoff; assembly: GCA_963574575.1. NCBI lineage: Eukaryota > Metazoa > Chordata > Mammalia > Primates > Galagidae > Galagoides > Galagoides demidoff. Next base: position 14,507 of record CAUYQV010038416.1, on the reverse strand, counting down.
CCCTCTGATAGACCATGTGAGTTGCACAGTCAGATGTGTGAGGTCATTAGGTTCTGTGGTTCAGCTGAAGCTCCAGTTGAGGCAATGGTATTACATCCCAAAATAAGTCAACAGAAAATAGCCATTATGTAAGGAGCCACCATTTCCTTTCTAGAGATAATAATATTAGCTAAGTACCATTCTTTTTCTTTTTTAAGCTGCACTATGAGAACCTGGAAAGTTTTCCCATTAGAAAACAGAATCAGGGCGGTGCCTGTGGCTCAAAGGAGTAGGGCAACCAGCCCTCTATACTGGAGGTGGTGGGTTCAAACACGGGCCCAGCCAAAAGAAAAGAAAAAAAGAGAATCAAAGGATAGCTTCTATCCTTGAGATGAAAGAGGAATTATACTTCAGTAGCTAAAGATTGGTTAACCCAGCTCGGCGCCTGTGGCTCAATCAGCTAAGGCACCAGCCACATACACCTAAGGTGGTGGGTTCAAATCCCCAACCCGGGCCCGCCAAACAACAATGATGGCTGCAACCAAAAAATGGCCAGGTGTTGTGGCGAGGTGTTGTGGTCCCAGCTACTTGGGAGGCAGAGTCAGGAGACTTGCTTGAGCCCAGGAGTTGGAGGTTGCTATGAGCTGTGATGCCATGGCACTCTGCCCCAGGGGGAAAGCTTGAGGCTCTGTCTCAAAAAAAAAAAAAAAAAGATTGGTTAACGCTGGATCTGGCCTGCCTAGGTTCAAATCCCTGTTCTGCCCCTTATTAGCTGTGAAATCTTGGAACAAAAGTCTTCTCCAATCTCGTGGTGCATTACTTTCCCCATCAGTAAAACAGAGACAGTAGTAAGTTTAACATGAGGATTAGAGTTGGTATGTATCATATCCCAAATAAATTCTTGTTATGATTGCATAAAACTCCAATTAAAAAGTATTTCATCAGAAAATTATACATTTTGAAAATTCTCAATATGTTCCAGAAAAGTTGAATGAGAGTAACGCATTTTAATAAATAAGAACACTTTGGTATGCCAAGGGGAATCCATGTATTTTTAAAAACTTCCATGGTAAGGTTTTTGTGAACCAGAGAATTATCTCATAGTAAATTATCTTGCCAAAAGTTATAATTTTAATTATTCATATTTCAATGAATATTAAATTATATTCATATAGAATGAATATTATTAAATTATTATTTAATTTAGTATTAAATTATAGAAAAGAGGAACATATTGTTATAGAAAGAAGAAATTTAATGACAAGAATGATTTTTATAAAGATATAATGATAATAATAGTAATAATAACAGTGGCTTAATTTATTGAGCACTTACTATGTACCAGACACTTTTCTAAGATATTTACATGAGCTAAAATATATTTATTGTAAAATATATTTATTCCAAAGAAAACAAATATAAATCTCCAAACAACTCTATTCTATTATCCAGTTTCAATATAAGAAAATTGGGGCAAAGAAAAGTCAATATTGGGCCAAGGTCATATAACCAATAAAGTAGTTGGAATGCTCATATGAAAAATTATTTTCTAAATAAAATCATAAACATTTACTTTAAATTTGAATGTATGTTCTTTTTTTATTATTATTAATCTCTTCTTCTGACTTGTAATTTCTCTTTTCCAGAGGCTTATAATTAAATCACCTTTCTATCTGGCATAAGTTACCCTTGTAAATGTGGTTCTAGGCCGATAAGCAAAGAGGTCCTATTGTAACTCAGTGGCAACTCTGCAAAGTTCTCTAGCATTTGAATAAAGCATGGTTACATTATTAAAAATCATCCTCAAGTTATAAAGATTATTCTAGTTTATACTTTCAGGATGTTATTAAATACTTACCATTTTCCTGAATTTGAGAAACTCATTTTTCATGCGAGATTTTTTAACACAATCTGAATTTCAGTGAGTAAATCTTTTTTATATATATACCAGTTTAAATATTTTCCCCAGCTTTATTTTTTATTTTTATTTATTTATTTATGTGGTTTTTTTTGTTTTTGTTTTTGTTTTTTTGCTGTTTTCGGCCAGGACCAGGTCTGAACCCACCATGTCCAGTATATGAATTGAGATATAAAAATTGTATATGTTTAGAGAGTATAATGTAATGTTTTGATATATGTATACACCATGAAATGATTAAATCAAACTAATTAACATATCCTTCGCCTCACATGTCATTTTTTTCCTGTGGTAAAAACATTTAAGATCTAATTTCTTAGCAAGTTTTAAGTATAAAATGAGTTATTATTAACCATGGTTCACCCTGCTGCACATTAGATTTGAGAAATTATTCATCCTAGCTGAAACTTTGGATCAACATCCCTCCCTCCAACTTCCCCAGATGCCCCTGGCAACCATTTTTCTACTCTCTGCTTCTACACCTTCAAACTTTGTAGATTTCTCATATAAGTGAGATCTTGCTGTATTTGTCTTTCTGTGCCTGGCTGTTTTCACATAGCATGATAAACCTCCAGATTTCTCTATTTGTCATAAATGATAAGATTTCTTTCTTCTTAAGGCTGAAGTATATGCTATCCTGTTCATATACCACATTTTCTTCATTTGTTCTTCCATTGATGTATATTTAGGCTGATTCCATATCTTGACTATTGTGACTACTTGGTAAGCAAATCCTATTTTAAAAAAAGAGCTAAGTACTTAGACTCAAGGGAGAACTAAAATAAATAAATGATAATAATTTCATGTAATATATTTATATATATATACATATAATACTCAAGTCACATTTGACTTCTGCAATTATGAGAGAGACAAAATAAAATACATAAGATAATAAAGTTATCAATATATATTGATAGATTGAGTATTACAATTTTAATGCAGTATTTCCCTTTCTTAAAATGTGTATAAGCTTTTTGGCACACTCTCTACATATTTTGTGTATGTGTGTATGCATATGTGTATCCCACTGATAAAACAAAGAAGCACTACTATTATCCTCAAGTGAGGCCTTTTTCTTTGTCTGTGTGCATATTCCAGAGTAATGGAGGCATTCGGAGTATAGCTGTTCGACACTTTGGTAGATTACTCAAAGATATGAGTGAGTACAGGTGGATGTTGAATGATGTGATCATAGGAGCCTTGGTGCCCCTGATCCTGTTTTTGGAGGATAGCGAGACAAGAGTAGCTAATGTAAGTCATCTAATCTTGTTTATCCTAATTTTATAGAGAATCACAATTTTATGTAACAATAGATGAACAGATCCTCATTGACATTTTTCTGTCTCACAGGCATGTAAATATACATTAGAAATCTGCACCACACAATTAAAGTGGTCCACACCGTCTTTGCTCAAAGATAAAAACTATAATTTTGAGCTGGTGGTGATCAATATCTGTAACAATCTTGTAAGTAGCCCTTCCATTTTTATTACCATAAGACTTATAGACAAAACTTAAAGGAATCCAAAGTGATGAAAAGTGTGGTGGGAATAAGGGTGGATCTTGGAGAAAGAATGTGAAGGAAAGTTCTTAAATGAATAACTAAATCAGGGCTTGAGATAGGAGGAAATTAGAATTGTCCACTTCCTCTTTCTTTTTCCCTTTTTTTCTTCCTTTTTTTTTTTTCCTTGAAACAGTGTCTCAAGCTTTCACCCTGGGCAGAATGCTGTGGCATCACAGCTCACAGCAACTTCAAATTCTTAGGCTTAAGCAATTTTCTTGCCTCACCTTCTCAAGTAGCTGGGACTATAGGCACCCACCACAATGGTTGGCTATTTTTTGGTTGTAGTTGTCATTGTTGTTTGGCAGGCCTGGGCTAGATTCAATCCCACCAGGTCTGGTGTATGTGGCCAGTGCCCTAGCTGCTGAGCTACAGGTACTAAGCCTACTTCCTCTTTCTCAACATTAATCATTCATTTTGTTTTCTTCCTCCAACCCACCTACATTGAGCTGTGAATGGGTATAAAGGTAGAAAGAGCATTCCAGATCACCAAAAAGAATTGAAACTGCTTTGCCACTGCCTCATGATCTGATCGTCTGAGCCCCAGTATGAACTATAATAACAGACAAGTGGGGATGGAAGAATGCTAGCCAAAGGATAGTAACACAAAATTGGATTTGAGAATCATGTCATAAGTGGAATAATACCTGAAGCATAAGAGTATAGGCTCGGCGCCAGTGGCTCAATCGGCTAAGGCACCAGCCACATACACCTAAGGTGGTTGGTTCGAATCCCCAGCCCAGGCCTGCTAAACAACAATGATGGCTGCAACCAAAAAATGGCCAGGCGTTGTGGCAGGCACCTGTGGTCCCAGCCACTTGGGAGGTGGAGGCAGGAGACTCGCTTGAGCCCAGGAGTTGGAGGTTGCTATGAGCTGTGATGCTATGGCACTCTACCCAGGGCAATAGCTTGAGGCTCCGTCTCAAAAAAAAAAAAAAAAAAAAGTGAGACTCTGTCTCTTAAAAAAAAAAAAAAAGGGTATAATTCACACACAAAAATCGCCAACTTTTAAATTGGGCCTGGTTTGGTATAAACAACAAAATTCTTTTCTCTTGAAGCCTTTCTGGAGGGAGCAAACATGCTTTTTCAACAATTGACAGAAGGTTGTTTTGTTTTGTTTTTAATTAAATAATAAACACATATATCATGTATATATTAATGCATTTATGGGGTACAGTGTGCTGATTTCATATAGAATTAGGAACGCTTACATCACACTGGTTAATATATACCCCATCTCATTTACTTAGTTATTGTGTTAAGACGTTTATACTCTATACTAATAGATCTGACATGTACCCTTGCATTATGCACCATAGGTGTGATCCCACCATTCACCCTCCCTCGATCTGACCTCCCCCCTCCCTTTCCATCTCCCCCTCCTTCCTCCTTCATCTTGGGCCATAGTTGTGATCTTCATATGAAAGCATGAGTGATTGTGAAATGGTTTCATAATAGTACTGAGTACATGGGATATCTTTTCTTCCATTCTTGAGATACTTTACTAAGAAGGATATGTTCCAGCTCCATCCATGTAAATGTGAAAGAGGTAAAGTCTCCATCTTTTTTAATGCTTCATAATATTCCATGGTATACATATACCACAATTTATTAAACCCTTCATGGGTCAGTGGGTACTTAAGCTTCTTCCCAATGACTTGGCAATTATGAATTGAGCTGCAATAAACAATTTGGTGCAAATATCTTTGTTATAAAGTGATTTTTGGTCTTTTGGATATACACCTAATAAAGGAACTGCAGGATCAAACAGCAGGTCTACTTTTAGATCACTGACTATTCTCCATACTTCTTTCCAAAAGGGACATATTAGCTTGCACTCCCACCAGCAGTGCAGAAGTGTTCCTTTTTGTCCACATCCACGCCAACATCTGTAGTTGTGGGATTTTGTTATGTGAGCCACTCTTACAGGAGTTAGATGGTATCTCAAAGTGGGTTTGATTTGCATTTCTCTGATGATTAAAGATGATGAGCATTATTTCATGTGTCTGTAGGCCATGTGCCTGTCTTCTTCAGAGAAGCTTCTGTTCAAGTCTCTTGTCCACAATGAAATGGGATCACTTGTTTTTTTCTTATTAATTAGTTTGAGTTCTCTGTGGATTCTAGTTATCAAACCTTTGTGAGAAACATAACCTTCAAATATCTTCTCCCATTCTGAGGGCTGTCTGCTTGCTTTACTTAGTGTGTTCTTGGCTGTGCAGAAGCTTTTTAGTTTTAATCAGATCTCAGTAATGTATTTTTGGTGTTATTTCAATTGCCTGGGGAGTCCTCCTCATAAAATAGTTTCTCAGACCAATTTCTTCAAGTGTTTCCCCTGCACTCTCTCCAAGTATCTTTGAGAGGCACATTTTTAAATCTTCTTTCAAGTATTCTAGCCATGATTGATATTTGCTTTTAGTATTGTTCACTGCAAAAAATCTCACTTCACACAAATGATGTTGGGAACAGAAAGAGTACTTCTATTCATTTTTTTGTAATGTTAGGAAATTCACCCTTGAGAGATAACCAAAAGGTTGTAATATCTGATGTTGAATGTTTTAATTGCAATCCTCTGTCATTTCTTATTTCTGTTAACTCTTCCTCTCTATAATATTTAAATTTGCTGATGTACACACATTTAAAGCAAAAGGATTTCTCATCCAATCCAGAGATGTTATATCAAGTGTAAGTGCAGGAAAATAATTTTTCAAAATTGGTGTACAATAAATCTAGTCAGTAAAATCTATTCAATAAGATTTTTATCCAGTTTACACATTTTCACTAGTTCTAGTCATTTTCACTAGCCCTCCTCATAAGCTATTCTCCCAGGCCAATTTCTTCAAGTGTTTCTCCTGCGCTCTCTCCAAGAATCTTCATAGTTTTATGTCTAAAGTTTAAATCTTTTATCCAGTGAAAGTCAATTTTTGTTAATGGTGAAAGGTGTGGGTCCAGTTTCAGTCTTCTATAAGTCACCAGCTAATTCTCCCAGCACCATTTGTTAAATAGGGAATCTTTCCCCCAATTTATATTTTTGATAGGCTTATCAAAGATCAAATGATAATCAATGTCTGGGTTCATCTCTTGGTTCTCAATTCTGTTCCATACATCTACCTCTCTATTTTTGTGCCAATACCATGCTGTTTTGATCACTATAGATTTATAGTATAGTTTAAAGTCTGGTAGCGTGATTCCTCCTAATTTGTTTTTATTTCTGAGTAATGTCTTGGCTATTCAAGGTTTTTTCTGGTTCCATATAAAACGAAGTACTATTTTTTCCAGATATTTAAAGTATGACGGTGGTGCTTTGATAGGGATTGCATTAAAGTTGTAAATTGCTTTGGGTAATAGAGACATTTTAACAATGTTGATTCTTTCCAGTCATGAGCATGGTATGTTTTTCTATTTGTTAACATCTTCAGCTATTTCTTTTCTCAGAGTTTCATAATTCTCTTTATAGAGATCTTTTGCATCCTTTGTTAGGTAAATTCCCAAATATTTCATCTTCTTTGGCACAACTGTAAAGGGAATAGAGTCCTTGACTGTTTTTTCAGCTTGAGAATTATTGGTATATATAAAAGCTACTGATTTGCGAGTATTGATTTTATATCCTGAGATGCTACTGTATTCCTTGATCATTTCTAAGAGTTTTGTGGTTGAGTCCCTGGGGTTTTCCAGATATACAATCATATTATCTGTGAAGAGTGAAAGTTTGATTTCCTCTGACACTATCTGTATACACTTGATTGCCTTCTCTTGCCTGATTGCAATGGCTAAGGCTTCCATTACAAAGTTAAAAAGCAGTGTAGACAATGGGCAATCTTGCCTGATTCCTGATCTGAGTGGAAATGTTTTCAATTTTACTCCATTCAATATGATATTGGCTGTGGGCCTGTGGGTTTGCTGTAGATGGCCTCTATCAGTTTAAGAAAGGTCCCTTCTATACTTGTTTTCTTTTTTCTTTTTCTATTCCTATTTTCTTAAGTGTTCTGATCATGAAAGTATGCTGGATATTGTCAAAAGCTTTTTCTGCATCTATTGAGAGAATCATATGGTCTTTGTTTTTTTACTTAGTTTATGTGATATAGTATATTTATATATTTACATATATTGAACCAATCTTGAGACCCTGGGATAAAACCCACTTGGTCATGGTAAATAATTCGTTTGATGTGTTCCTGAATTTTGTTTGCTAGGATTTTATTGAATATTTTTGCATCTATATTCATTAAGGATATTGGTCTATAATTTTCTTTTCTCGTTGGGTCTTTTCCTGGTTTGGGTATCATATCAGGGTGACATTTGCTTCATAGAATGTATTGGAAAGTGTTTGACAGAAGGTTTTTTTCCCTTTTTTTATTCTCAGCTTGCTACTCACAAGAGCTATATCACAGATTTGATTTCTGATAGTTTAGGATTCCTGGGCAGCTCCCGAAGATATCTGAGGAGAGGATCCATTATTTTAACAGGTAAGTATAATTCAATTCTCACGCCCTAATTTGCCTTAAAAGAGTAGGCAAGGGAAGTCCCTAGAAGTCTTCTGTTAAAAGCTACAAATTTTCTTGGTTTATGATAAACAGCACCTGTCACAGTGATAGCTTATGATAAATGGAAGTTAATACATGTGATGAGAATAGAGTTCTATTTAATAATACATAGAGAGTGAATATGCCTGTTATGATTAAATTATACAAGTGTGTAAGACAGGATGGATTTCAAAATTTAAGATGGCAAAAGGCCATTTCGCACTATTCTCCTTCATTGCTTAAAAATCACTACCCAAAGAATAAGGATAATTAAAATATATATATATATATATAAAAATATCATATTCAACAAAACTTAGATATCTGTAACCAGAAACTACAACAGATGAGAGAGAGCTACCAAATCCAGTACAGCCAAAAAACAAAAAGTGGAGAGAGAGAGAATGAGGAGTCAAGGAAGACTTTAAGAGACAACAACTAAAGTTTTTAAATTCTCACTGTGGGGATCAAAATCAATAATCTCATATTTTGGTATTCCCAACTTAGTAACGAGTTCCCTACATGGTAACGGGATCTTCCCTTCACCCTAATTGGCATCATGGAGTAGCAGGGGTGGAAATGAATGAGGAAATTTGCAATCACATCATAGTTGTAGAGAGGAGTCTGTTAGTTAAGGCTGTCAACAAAGGGAATTACGGTCAGCACTAGAGCTCATGATCTGTGTTAATCAGAGTAATCACAGAGAGAGAGAAAGACAGAGAGAAGAAATCTAGGTCATCAAAACTTTATTTCAAATCAAAAAGAATTCCTGCTGTTCTGAGTTATACCAAGGAACTTTCTGCAAATGAACTTCAGTATATAATAATTTAAAAATTGCACAATTTAAAAGTAAGTAATTTTTAAAAAGGAAACAGCATTATCTTTCTGTTACTTTGGAGATACTTTGAGGGGAAAAAAGAGAGGAAAGAAAAGAAGAAAAACAAATTTTAGGCAATGTTTTCTACAGAGAAGATAAATATCAGGATAAATATATCTGAGTTCAAAACTTTTTGAAATAAAGATCTAAGGCAGGGGTCCTCAAACTTTTTAAATAGGGGGCCAGTTCACTGTCCCTCAGACAGTTGGAGGGCCGGACTGCAGGCGAGTTGGCTGCTAAGCAGAACAGGCTGCAGTGGCAACAACACCCAGTGGGCTGGATAAATGTCCTAGGCGAGCTGCATGTGGCCCACGGGCCGTAGTTTGAGGACACCAGATCTAAGGTATAGATACAAGCACACAGGGAATATATGATGGAATACTGGGAGCACATGAAAAATAAGCGTTCAAAGTAGTGTATAGGGAAAATGTAAGAAAAGTATGTAACTATCACTATTTGTAATTAGCAAAAGAGAAAACATGATTGCTGATAACCCAATAAGGTACAAGGGGTACAAGGGTTGAGAAATGCTAGCAAAATAAAATAAAAACAGGCAAGGAAAAGTTTTTAAAAATTAGGGAACAATGACAGATCTAGAAGCTAGATAAAATGAATGCAAAAATACATAGATAAAATCCAGGAGGAAAAGAAATGAACAATTACAGTGGACAAAAGTCTTCAAAAATATAATTTAAGAAATGATTAGCCAGGAATGGTGGCACGTGCCTGTGGTCCTAGCTACTCAGGAGACTGAGGCAAGAGGATTGCTTGAGCTCAGGAGTTCAAGGTTTCAGTGAGCTATTTTGATGCCACTGCACTACAGCCTGACTGACAGAGACCGTATGTCAAAAAATATATATATGTAGAAAAAGAAAAGAAAAAAGAAAGATAAAAGACTTGATTGAATATACTGAGATGATAAAATTTTTAAGATTATAAATTATTTAAATCATTTTCCTAAATGCACATGAAGACATTTCCTAATAAAGCTATGGAACTTCAAAATTAACGATTTATTTTATTTTATTTTTTGAGACAGAGTCTCACTATGTCACTCTCGGTAGAGTGCCATGGTGTCACAGCAACCTCAGACTCTTGGGCTTAAGCAATTCTCTTGCCTCAGCCTCCCGAGTAGCTAATGTCCACCACACCACACAGTTATTTTTTCTATTGCAGTTGTCGTTGTTTAGCTGGCCCAGGCTGGGTTTGAACCTGCCAACCTCGGTGTATGTGGCTGGCGTCCTACCCATGGAGCTACGGAAACTGCCGAAATTAAAGGTTTCTTTAAGAATTTGGGGAAAAGAAAAAAAAAATCACCTATAAATCATAATAAGAAGACAGAGAGATTGGTATTAGACTTTTCCACTTCAGTATTCAGCTTTAAACCATAGGAGAATAGTGCCCACAAAATCCAAAGTAAAGGAATTGTGACTAAAGAATTTTATATTCAGTAAAATTTTATTCAGTCATATAGGTAATAGGAAAACATTTTCAGAAACACAAGAACTCAGAATAAACCCATCATCATGAATACTTCCTGAAATTATTAGAGGAATTCAGCCAATTAAAAAATAAATGGATCAACTAGTGCAAAAATGCAGTATCTACTTAACTGTATCTGCTTAACTAGCATCTCCCAATGCAGAACCCACAGAAAAATTTTTTTGGCTTTTCCCTATGCCTTGCAATGCTAACCTCTGTATCAACATCTTCCAAGTTCCCTTGCCAGATTGCTTCCAAGTAAGTACAGCATTTAATGTCACTTAATGGGCAAGAGTATGCTCAATATCCAGTAATAGCAGTGCTACTCACAAACAATTGTCCCAGCCAACATAATATACATCCAACATAATGTCTAGAATAATGACTCACAAAACCCAGAGTTGTCAAGGATTTGGAGCAAGCAGAACTCCCTTAAACACTTGAAAGTGAAAATTCCTAAACCTCTTTAGAAAACTGTTTAGCCATTCCTGTTAAAGCTGAATGTATATATGCATCCCACAATTCAGGAATTTTGTATGAAAACTAACAGAAATACATACATATACTAGAATATGATATGTACTCTAATACTCAAAGCAGCACTATTAGTTATAACTCATTCCTGCAAGCCAACAATGAGATGACTATATTGTGGTAGATTCACAAATGAAGTACTATACACCAATGAAGATGAAAACCTAAAACCATAAGCACAACGTGGATGAACCTTACAAACAGGGTTTAAAGAAAAGCCAGTCACAAAAAGAATACATATTGTAAGAGGAAATAAATGTAGACTCAAAGCAGCCTGCCAACAGGGGCGCTCAAAGAAAGAAGCAAAAGGTGTAGGCAGCTGCCTACATAGGAGTTCTCTGAGGGAGCCATGGAAAATCACAGAGAAGCAATGGGGGGCACTCAGCATGGTTCAGCACAATGCAAACTGAACCGCAAGATGGCTCTCACCACTCCCCATACCGCTTACGTGGTTGGAACAGAGACCTACCTGGAGCCTGTGCACAGCCACTGAAGCAGACAGCAGGCATGGTGGGGACTGGGCAACTGGCGTGTTGGAGATTGGGCAATAGCTAAAGCCGTCCTGAATTCTCAGGTGCGCCTTACCAGGTCTCCACAGGGCTGGGGCAGGAGCGCACTGACTTGTGTCTTCTCTGAACTGTGCCCTGGAACTTGAAGCCAAGCACTTCACCACTACAGTGCAAAAAAGAAGAAAAAGAAGAAGAAAGAAAAAACAAAGACTCCTAAGGGAGGGAGGCAGAGAGGAAGGGTGATGAGAAAGAGAAATGGAGAGAAGGAGTAAAGAAAGAAGGCAGGATGGACGTAGAGAGGGGAGGAAGAGTGATCTGAAAATAAACTTTAAAATGTACGCAGTGTCCCTATGAACAAAATTTGCAAACACTACTGCAGGACATAGAGAAGATTCGAACAAATAGAAAGATAGGGAAAGAAAGAATCAAAATTACAATGTATCAATTCTTTCTGAAACAAACCTATTAACAGGGTTTTTTGTTTTTTTCCTAAACTAATGTAGAAAAGTTGGTTTTTAAGAATAATGGAAATTCTAACCAAAAAGTATAATGATGGAGGATTAGCCCAGCAGACGTTAATATAGCTACGGTAATTAAAATCACAAGGAATGAACAGACAGATAAATGGAACAAAACACTGTCTAGAAATAACCCCCTTAACATGCAGTATTTTAGAAAGTGAATCACTGGCTTTCACTAACACTGATGAAAATATGTAATATTCCTTAAATGGCACTAGGACACCTGGCAAACCATCTGGAATTTTTTTTAATTATTTTATTCCTATTTCATTCCTTACTCTAAATAAATCCCAGATGGTCAAAGGTTCAAATACTATAAACGAAACCATAATAATAAATAAAATTAGATAAAACAACATGAAAAATCTTGCTTTACAAATTTCACAAGATGGGGGAGGTCTTTCCAAGTAAAAGTTGAAAACAGCCATAAAGAAAAGATTGAAACATTTTTGCAAATCAAATCCACTATAATAACGTTAAAGCCAAACTGGGAAGAAATATTTACAGAAAACTGGTGATTCTAACTTTCTGAACAATCTTTACAAATCCATAAGAAAAGACAATTGACCCAGTAGCAAAAAAGACAAAGAACATGAAAAAAAAATTATTTGACTCTTGAACATAAATTTTTCACAAATTTGTATGAAAAGGGATGCAAATTAAAATGATGAAATATTTCTGTTCATCAAGTTGCCAGAGATCGAAATTTTTATACTATACAATTTTATCAAGGTTATGGGAAATGGACAATCACATTACTCGAGAGACCACAAAGAGTTAGTAGCTCTAAGAAGGTATTTGGTTATATCAAACAAAATGTGAACTCAGTAATCTATCAAGAAAATTTAGGGCAGCCATAAAGAAAGAGGGAGACCTTACATCCTTCATGTTCACATGGATGGAGCTAGAAAGTGTTCTTCTTAGCAAAGTATCACAGGAATGGAAGAAAAATCATCCAATGTACACAGCCCTATTATGAAATTAATTTATAGCTTTCATATGAAATCGATAACCTAATAACAGCCTAAGAATATGGGGAGGGAGAGGGATGGGGGAAATGGGTGGAGGAAGGATGATTGGAGGAATCACTTCTATGGTTTATCTTACAAGGGTACAAGTGAATTTTTTAAAGAGTAGAATATGAACACGATAGTTAACACGATAACTAAGAAAATGACATGAAGACTATGTTAACCAGTTTGATGAAAATATTTCAAATTGTATGTGAAAACACCACACTGCACCCCAGAATTGCATTAACGTACATAGTTATCATTTAATAAAAAAAAGAAAGAAAATTTAGGAGAGTAAGTAATCTCCTATCAAGAAAATTTATCCTCACTTATACTTACACCTATGAGAAATGATACATGTATGTACAAATTCATTGCATTCCTGTCCATTGCCATGTATCTTTGCTATGTGGCTTTTGTCCTCATTTGTGTTTTTGTTTACCTTCAACATTTCAACACTGTTACACCAAGGAAGAAACAAAAAAGTAAAGGTGTGTTTTCCAGCCCAGTTTTACAAAGCTGTCTTTAAAAGTCCCAATTAGTGAGTTATAATTCCAATAACCAGAATTATCACAGAACCACCATTAGTTCAAGGGATGGTTGGGAATATGATTATTTCAGTGGGCAACAAGGGGACAGTGATGTTGAATTAAGAGCTAGCAGTATGTTACAATTATTAACATTTAAAACTTAAGGGTTTCTACATAAATATCTGGGACTCCAAATATTCATAAATAAAGGAAGATTGAGTCACACTGAACCTGCATTTCTGAATGGTAATGGCTTGTGGATGGAGCGTGTAACTCCTATTCACCACACTGCTCACCACCACCAGTTACATTCTTCCACACAACTGAGATCACTTGGTTATCCACCTAGTCCTTGGCATTTTGGTTAATCTGTCATGTTTTCTTTTCTTTTTTTCTTTTTTTTATTTTATTATTATTATTTTTTTAATTGAATGGTAACTGTGTACATTAATGCACTTCTGGGGTACAGTGTGGTGTTTTCACACACAATCCGAAACACTTCCATCAAACTGGTTAACATAGGCTTCATGACATTTTCTTAGTTATTGTGTTAAAATGTTCATATTCTACTCTTAGAAAGATTCACTTGTGCCCTGTAAGATAAACCACAGAAGTGATCCCTCCAATACCCCTCCCTCCACCCATTCCCCTCTCCCCTCTCCCTCCCCATATTATTAGGCTATTATTAGGTTATAGCTTTCATATAAAACGTATAAATTAATTTCATAATAGGGGTGTGTACACTGGATACGTTTTCTTCCATTCTTTTGATAGACTATAGTTTTCTGACTCCTGGACTAGACATTCTGTAAGGAAACTTCTGGATCAGATAGTCTTTAATTTTTCATGGAACCAAAAGTATCTTATAATGAGTTAGAGACAGTGCTTATCTAGCCCACACTTACCTCATCAAGTAGAAGGCAAACAGTTTTTCAGAAATGCGGCATTCCTTCCAAAGTTTATCAAAGACATGGGTGCCTCCAGCCTCGGCAAGTTCAGGGTAGCCCAGCCCCAGGATGCCATCAAATGGTGCAAAGGCCCCGAATGCATGGTCCTCCCA
>CAUYQV010038412.1:0-18962 GCA_963574575.1 Galagoides demidoff | reverse complement strand
CTGTTTGCTAAGATCTTATTGAATATTTTTGCATTGATATTCATTAATGATATTGGTCTATTATTTTCTTTCTTTGTTGGATCCTTTCCTGGTTTGGGGATAAGGGTGATATTTGCTTCATAGAATGTGTTGGGAAGTATTCCTTCTTTTTCTGTGCTTTGGAAAAGATTGTATAAGACAGGTACTAGTTCCTCTTAAAAGGTTTGATAGAATTTGGATGTGAAGCCATCTGGTCCTGGGCTTTTCTTTTTTGGGAGATTTTGTATTGTTGATGGTATTTCAGTGATTGATGTAGGTGTATCAAGATTTCTAATTCTTTCTGGTTGAGTCTAGGAAGGTGGCATGCTTCCAAGTATTGGTCCATTTCCTTCAGAGTTTCATATTTCTGGGAATAGAGTAGTAGTAATTTTTGTAGCAATCATTGAGGATTTTTTAAATTTCTGATATGTTTGTTGTTATTTCTCCTTTATCATTTCTGATAGATGATATTGGAGATTTTACTGGTTAGGTTGGCCAAAGGTTGATCAATTTTATTAATCTTTTCAAAAAACCAACTTTTTGTTTTGTTGATCTTCTGAATGATTCTTTTGTTTTCAATTTCACTTACTTCTGCTCTAATTTTGATTATTTCTTTTCTTCTGCTGGGTTTAGGGTTGGAATGTTCTTCCTTTTCCAGTTGCTTGAGATGATCCATTAAGTTGTTGGCTTCCTTTCTTTCTGTTTTCTTGACAAGCCTATCAAAAATATTCAGTAGGGGAAAGACTACCTATTTAACAAATGGGTGCTGGGTGAACTGGCTGGTGATCTGTAGAAGACTGAAACTGGATCCCCCACCCTTCACCATTAACAAAAATTGATTCTCACTAGATAAAAGATTTAAACTTAAGACATAAAACTATAAAAATACTAGAAGAGAGTGCAGGGAAAGCACTTGAAGAAATTGGTCTGGGAGAATATTTTATGAGGAGAACCTCCCTTCACACCCTCCCCCCAGGCAGTTGAAGCAACACCAAAAATACATTACTGGGATCTGATCAAACTAAAAAGGCTTTACACAGGCAAGAGCACAGTAAGTAAAGCAAACAAACAACCTTCAAACTGGGAGAAGATTTTTGCAGGTTATGCTTCCAACAAAGGTCTGATAACTAGAATCCACAGAGAACTCAAACTAATCAATAAGAAAAGAAAAAATAACCCCGTTTTTATGTGGCCAAGAGACTTGAACAGAAACTTCTCTGATGAAGACAGGCACATGGCCTACAAACACATGAAAAAATGCTCTGATCCTTAATCATTAGGGAAATGAAAATTAAAACCACTTTGAGATATCATTTAACTCTAGTAAGATTATCCCACATCACAAAAATCGTAAAACTACAGATGTTGGCATGGATGCAGAGAGAACAGAACACTTCTACACTGCTGGTGGGAATGCAAACTAATAAGATGTTTTTAGAAAGAAGTTTGGAGAATACTCAAGTAACTAAAAGTAGACCTACTATTTGATCTTGCACTTCCTTTACTAGGTATTTACCCAGATGATCAAAAATTATTTTACAACAAAGACATTTGCACCAGAATGTTTATTGCAGCCCAATTCATAATTACCAAGACATGGAAATAGCCCAAGTGCCCATTGACCCATGAATGGATGAACAAATTGTGGTATATGTATACCATGGGATAGATACTATGCAGCCATAAAAAAATAGAGGCTTCACATCTTTTATGTTTACCTGATGGAGCTAGAACATATTCTTCTTAGTAAAGTATGTCAAGAATGGGAAAAAAGAGTGTCCAATTTACTCAATACTACTATGAAATCAATATATAATCACCTACACATTCATACGACTGGTAAAATAGTCCAGAAAGTAGAAGGGAAGAGGGTAAAAAGGGGAGTGGAGGGGGATGGGAGGAGGGAGGGTATTTGGGAGACCTCACCTAATGTGCATGATGCAATGGTACATTTCAAAACTATTAAAAAAAGAGTATTATTGTGATGGATGTTTTACTTAGTTCAATGTAAGCATTTCACATTATATATCAAATCAGTACACTGAAACCCATAAATGCATCAGTGTACACAGTTATGATTTCATTAAAAAAAAATAGAGGGTCCAGTTGATCTATAACCAGACTTCTAATTCACAGAAACTACTTGATAATAAATGGGTGTTGTTTCAAGCTGCTAGGTAGTGGCAATTTGTTATGCAGTGATAGATAACTAATATAAGAGGGTTTGTCCTTTTTTCTTGGTATCTTGTTTTTGTTTTATGACTCATCTTTAAGCGTGCACATTTGAGCTTTTATTTATTTATTTATTTATTTATTTATTTATTTATAGTCTGAGTCTCACTCTGTTGCCTGAGGCTAAAGTGCTGTGGCCTCAACCTAACTCAGAGCAACCTCAAACTCCTGGATTCAAGCAATCTTTATAGCAATACCACAGACTGTGTGGTTTAGAAAACAGAAATTAAATTTCTCACAGTTCTAGATACCCAAGATAAGTATGTCAGCAGGGCTGGTGAAGCCTCCCTCTGTGGCTTGCAGATGGTCACACTTTCTTACCATGTCCTCACATGACCTTTCATCGATGTGCATGCGCTCCTGGTATCTCTCCCTCTTCTTATAAAGGCACCAGCCTTATAGGATTAGGGCTTCATTTTCATGACCCTATTTAACCTTCATTACTTTCTTAAAGGCCACATCTCCATATATTTGACTATATTGTCACGTTGGGGGTTAACGTTTCAACATATGATTTCTGGGAAGACACCATCCATAAAAATGAAGAATCTCAGGAGTTCATTAACTTAAAGGGAATCAAGCTCTTGGTTTAAGAACTCTGTGCCAAGTTGCTGAATTGTTTTTGAGGCCTGCTACTCTTTGGACAGGTGCTAGAATCCTTAGAAGAGTGGGGCTATAAAAAAAGAGCCAAACTGCAAAATGAATAGCCAAAAATATATGATTGGAAGCTTTTAGTGTCAGCAAGCACACCACGCAGAGCTGTTTTCTTATTTCATCTTGGGATATAAAAACAAGAAGGAAACAACCAGATCCAAGAAAGTGAATGAGAGAGGCATTTTAAGCAAGCAAATGACCTCCCTGGGAGACATTCTAGGCAGCAGGGATGGACACTAGCAGCTCAAAGATTCTCTGGGTATAGGTCAGAGGAGTGGGAGCCAACAGCTGCAGCAGCTGGGAAGGGCAGCAGGTGCAGGACAATCTAGTTGTAGATATTTTCTCTGAGCTACAAGAAGGAATTTGGAGGTGCTGCATTCCAGGGAGCCAGCTGGTAAGTGAAGTCACAGATTTCTTTTCTCTTGTGTCTGAGTGTGAGCCCTCTGTGGTTCTTGGCTGGTAGCCTGGGAAGCACCTGTTACAGTTATTGGGGCCCATGGATTTGTTCAGGCTGCTGTAAGCTTAGGGACTATCCTCAATAAAAATAAGTTATCTTGGCCAATGGAAGACTCTGTGAGCTGGCATCTTTTAGTAAAATTTACTTCTGTCCACATAAGAATCTACTGTTCAGGTTTATGTTCCAAATCATGCCTCTAAAATGAAATAATGTCTGTAAAGTAGTCACAAATGAAGGAACACACATTAGACTATCAAAATATATGATTGTTTTTTCTTACTTCCTAGCAACACTTCTATTTTTCCATTTCAAGCTTAGTGTTTTCAAGTAACTTCAAATTATAATATTTTCTTCCTACTATTGATCCATTAATTCACAACAGAAAGTTGTCTTTAATTTAATCATAGTGGATATTTCTAGTACCTTAGCATGCTTTTTAAGGGGGTAGAGTTTCAGTCTCCACAATTTAAAAACCATATGTAAGTTTGTATAGAAAGAATGAAGATGACCTTCATAGTTCTTTTAATAAATTAGAATTTTGTTGTTTACATTCTCAAAATATTTGTATGACCTCCTAGAACTTTCAAATAAAAATATTTTACAGAGATTAGTAAATATAAAGGTATTTGGGACATTTTGTCTTCACAAATTTGTAAATTTTTTCTTTAGTTTTGTCTTTACAAGTCATCTAACACTTTAATAAAAATCAGAGTATGAGGTCTGACAACTAAGTTCACAAACTCATCCTAGAAAAAGTGCTACTACCTCGTTACCTTTGAAGTACTCCCCTTGGGAAGTTATGCACCAAAGCCAGTGCCTAGTTCACTCTTCTAAGCAAATGTGGAACTCTTTTCCTGAAATGGCCATCAGATATGTCATTGTATTACCCTTGATGTCCTGAATGTGATCAAAATGTCTTTCTTTTAATATTTCCTTTATCTTTAGGTAAGGGAAAAAGTCATTGGGAGCAAGATCAGGTGAGTAGGGAGGGTATGCCAATATAGTTATTTGTTTACTGTCCCAAAACTTCCTCATAGTGCTATATGAGCTGGTGTCATGATGTAAGAGCCAATGATTATGTCAATGTTTTGCCTATAGTTGATGTTCTGTAAATATTCGTGGAATAAAGGAGCCTGAAATTAAAAAAAATTTCTAATAATCAACATTTGATAATAGCCTGCTATTACTATGAGTGATGTAAAGGTAAAGCAAACTGAACATGTGAATCTAGATTCCTTCAATAAATCTGGAAAGATTGAAAAAAAAGATTTTCAGGTAAAATCAATGTTTCCATTAATGTTCACTTGGTCTACTATGCTTCTCACAGTCAGCTAACAATTTTGATGCACAATTCAATGCATTTTTGCAATGTTTTCATCAGTTCTGCTCTTTACTAGCGGCCCTGACCTCTCTTCATCAGTGAAACTTTCTCTCCTCTCAGAAAAACGTTTAATTGTTTTGTACACTGACATTTTCTTCATGGCATTATCCCCATAAACTGGACTAACATGTTCCCACTTCCGCTCTTGCCAAGTTTAAGAAGGTATTTATGAACATTTGTTTATTGCTTTAATTCAAGCACACAAAAAAAACATGGAACAATAATGAATGCCACTCAGCAAGACACTGCCATATGTCAACATGAATACAGTTGTGAGACAATGGTATATCAAGATTATTAAATCTTACCAAGTTGTTTGTACAGTGCTGCCAATGTAAGTTAAAGGTGGCAAGAGTTGTCAGACCTCATATATAATTTTTCTTTTTTAAGGTGCATTTTCCAATTCTAATTCTCCAGTGATATTGTTAGTCCTTTGAGGGAAGGCACTGTACCATATTGAGCTTGATACTCAATAGCCAATGTTTCTGAAGTGCCTACTCTATACTAGATTCATTGGGATACAATGACACATCAATTGTCACAATTTTCATCAGTAATTCACAGACCAAATAAAAAGACAAACACACAGAAAAATAATTTCAATGCAATACAGATCCTAACATGGGTAGGTGTATAGGACAGTGGTTTTCAACTCTTTGAATATCTAAATCCCTTGTACTCTTTAATATTGGTGAGGACTCCACAGATCTTTTGATTATTTGAGTTATATCAATCTACCAATTAGAAATTAAAAATACTAACTGATTAATTAAAAACGATAAACTCATTGTATGTTAATATGAGCAACATTTTATGAAAATAACTATATTTTTCAAAACAAAACAATTATTAGCAAGGATAGCATTATTTTACATTTTTTAGAAATCTCTTCATATTTGCATTCATAGAAAATAAAGCTTATGAAGAAATTGTGGCTTCATGCTGATAAGAGATTGTAAAAGGGAGAAATATTTTAATAGCCATTTCAGATAACTGTATACAATTTCTTCTTTGATATTACATCAAAATTCAACAAGTAGTTTCTTTTCTTTTTTAATGGTTGCTGTGTGTGTGGTTAGAATGTTTAAGATCTACTCTCACTTGAACAAATTTCAAGTGTTCAATACATTGGTATTAACTATAGTCACCATGCTGTGCTTTAGGGCTCCAGAACTTTCTCATTTATAATGGAAAGTTGGTGCACTTTGACAAACAGCTTCCCATTTCTCCCACTTCCCCCTCCCTAATCCCTGAAAATCACTCTTCTACTCTCTGTTTCTGCAAGTTCAATTTTGTGAGATTCCATTTATAAGTGAGATCACTTGTAATTTGATATTATGTCTTGTTTACGCCACTGAGCATAATGTCTTCCAGGTTCACTGGTGTTATTGCAAATGGTGGGCTTTCTTTTTTATGACCAATTAATATTCCATTGTGTATACACACCCCATTTTCTTTATCTGCTCATTGGCTGATGGACACTTAGGTTGTTTCCATATCCTAGCTATTGGGACTAAAGCTGCAATGAGCATGGGAGTGCAGATATCTCTTCAACCTACTAATTTCACATCTTTTAAATAGACACCCAGAAGACTGTTAGATTATATGATAGGCCTATTTTTAATTTTTTTGTGGAATCTTCTTACTGTTTTCCATAATGACTGTATCAATTTACATTCCCTCCA
This sequence comes from Galagoides demidoff, assembly GCA_963574575.1. NCBI lineage: Eukaryota > Metazoa > Chordata > Mammalia > Primates > Galagidae > Galagoides > Galagoides demidoff. Next base: position 12,535 of record CAUYQV010038412.1, on the reverse strand, counting down.
ATAGTGTTCAAAGAGTCCGTTTTCCATATATACTCTCTAAAACTTGCTGTCTTTTACTTTTTGATAATTAGTATCCTAACTGGTGTGAGGTGATATCACATTGTGATTTTAATTTGCATTTCCCTGATAATTAGTGATGTTGAGCACCTTTTCATATCCATTGGCCATTTGTATGTCTTCTTTGGAAAAATGTCTATTCAGGTCATTTGTCCACTTTTAAATTCATTCATTTGTTTATTATTATTTGTGTATTTAGTTAGACAACAAATAATAGTTTCACAAAGATTAATTGTAATCTGAAACTGCATCAGTGAACTTTTTTTACTGGGCTGTGCTGAACTTCATTGATCTATTTTACTGTTTTGTTTTGCTTTGTTTTTTTTTTTTTTTTTGAGACAGGGTCTTAGTCTGTCACCTGGGCAGAGTGACATGGTGTCATCATAGCTCATAGCAACATCATATTCTTGCACTCAAGAGATCTTCTTGCCTTAGCCTTCCTAGTAGCTGGGACTAGGAGCACCCAGCACAATCCCTGGCTAATTTTTTTATTTTTAGTAGATATGGGGTCTTGCTCTTGCTCAGGCTGGTCTCAAACTCCCATGCTTAAGCAATTCTCCCACCTCAGCCCTCCCCTAGTGCTTGGATTACAGATGTAAGCAATGTAATATCCTGCCTATTTTGCATTTTGAATTGATCTTTTCCTCGTGAATAATTTTGTGACACAGTACACTGACCTTTGGAAAATACCGTTTCACTGAGTTATACAGGATTTTCAAATGTTGGCACATTTTACATACAATATTTTTAAAAGCCACGTTCATCATTGATCTAATATAATCACTGATGAGAATTGTCTTTAAGGGTGGAGAAGATATCAAGTTCATTGTGGCAAATACATGTTTACCAAAATCTTAATTTTCCCTTGAAAGCTCAAAGTTTATCATTGACGACAGATCTTGACAATAGTTTTTCTTGATGATGGGCTTATTACTTAATTCCTTTTGAGAAAAATGTCTGCCGAGTACTTAAGTCTGAATAACCCTAGTGTGTCTATCAGTTACTATTTCAAGCACAAATGGTACTCCATGAAAACAAAAAGCTAGTTCTACTTGTAACTTAGACATCGTGCACATCTTCAAGACAACCCTCAAGCTCAGTGTGCAGCAACGGTGCTTTCTGTTACATCTCAAGTTGTCACTCAGAATATAAAAGCTGTGTACGTAGGGCTAAGATTTAATAAAATTAATATTTTTCCCTGTGGGTGCCTAATGGTGAAGACTACAGTGACCCTTTGTTCATTTTGATGCTCCTGTCTTGATTTGTGCTGGGTATCAGCAGTTTTACCCACTATTTCTCGGATCATCAGAGCAAATGTCAACACAGTGAAAAAGGCAAATAATATTGTAGCTGTAGTATAGAAATAGTTTTGCTCTTGTGACCCCATAAAATTATCTTGGAGACTTTGAGAACTGCTGCTGTAGGAAAACAGAGGAGAGGCGCTTAGCCTGGCCTGGCTAGGGAGGGGTGGGAGGTGAGGGCTGAGAGACTGGCCTGTGGACGTGTGGTGCTCCAGTAGGATCCAGAGGCTGATCCAGGGTTCATTCAGAGAAAGAAGGCGTGGGATGGTGTATAAAAACTGTATTCCTTTTATATCACTACATAATGAATGATCACAAGTGGAATGGCTTAAAATGACACCCAAGCTCTTGTTGGTATGGCAGAATATAATATGATATGGATATAGGACTAAGGTCCCCCTTTTCTTGCTGGCCAACAGCCAGAAGGTGTTCTCAGCTGCTAGTGGCTGCCTGTGATTTCCTGCTATGTGGCTTCATTAGAAACCAGCAGGTGAATTATTTTCCTTATAATCACCCCCCTTTAGTAAGGGTCCAGTCCCTGTCCAGGGCTCACCTGATTAAGTCAGGCCCACCCAGGATGCCATCCTTGTTTTGTTTTTTTTTTTTGAGACGGAGTCTTAAGCTATCCCTCTGGGTAGAGTGCCATGGCATTACAGCTCATAGCAACCTCCAACTCCTGGGCTCAAGCGAGTCTCCTGCCTCAGCCTCCCAAGTTGCTGGGACTACAGGTGCCTGCCACAACGCCTGGCCTTTTTTTTTTGGTTGCAGTCATTGTTGTTTGGCAGGCCCAGGCTGGGGATTCGAACCCGCCACCTTAGGTGTATGTGGCTGGCACCTTAGCCGCTTGAGCCACAGGCGCCGAGCCCCCATCCTTATTGAGTAACTCAAAGTTGGCTTATTTGGGACTGTAACTTAGTCACGGAATAAAATTCATCATATTTACAATCCCACCCACATTGAAGGGGATGGCATTACACTAGACAGGAGGGAGCCCCTCAGAATTCTACTGCTGAAAGACATCAGGCAGTCCGGGCAGAGATATGAGACAGGACATGGTCACAGTCTTGCTGAGGCGATTTTGTTCAGTGAGAACTAAAGGTGGAGTGGGAGGGAATAAGTGAGAAAGAGGAGAGGAAATCTGTCTACTTCAGAGTGGACCTGCTGGCTGTTCCCTGGGCTGCCACAGCAGACTGCCCCCCTCAAATCCTACACCTTCCCCTCAGGGCTGTGTGTGGCCTCAGAAGGAAGGCTCTGAGAAGAGATGAGCTAGCCTTCCCTTTTCTTGGGGAATTTTCTGGACCTGTTCCCCCAGAAAGTCTTAACTGTCACGGATTGCCTAAATTGGAAAAGAGAAAGGTCTTGTTGACCTCAGGCAACAGACTGGGATTCAACACTCAGTCTTTGCAAACGATTTTCTCAGACATAATCACAGGAGTCTGGGTCTCTCCTGTCTCTCTTTGTGCCCACCTATGCTCCAGGGTCCCCACTTCATCTTCCTAAGCTGCTACCAAGGGCATCCTCCTCAAGACTTTGCTTTTCAAGTCACTCATCTGCTCAGAAGTCTGGGAAGCCTCCTGAGAATTTCCCAGATAAAATGAGACTTTCTGATTGTGGTTTTGAGGCCCTGTGATCAGAGATGCCCTTTGCTCCCCACCATCCTCCTCCTTTTGCAGCACTGTTTTATTGATCACAAAGCACCAAGTGGGATTGCAAGTTCTAAGAGAAAGTTTAAAAAGTTGTGTCATCCTTTCTGTGAAATCATAGCCCTCTCCTCTTTCAAGACACTTGTGTGTCATACTTTAGATGGTGTTTTCAGAATAGCTCAGTTTGGCATAAGTTATTTTGCAGACATTAGGAAGGAATGCAGAGAGCAAGAAGGAAACAACTGTTTATTGAATGAAGAAAAAAAAACCCAACAAATCAGGGCAATTATAGAATCTTTTTTTAAAATGTCCTCTGACTTTTGATTGTAGGTAAAAATGAAGCCACATTCAAATACGCCTCCCTTTTAAGTTGAATTGTTTTCTCCCCAGCTCTTCAATATCTTTTTTCCTTCTTCCTTCCCTTCTCTCTTTCCATTATGTACTAATGGTGATTGGCCATGGAGCTGTAGAGATGAATATATAATAACATCATCTGTCCCAACACGGAAGTAATGTTTAGGGGGAAGATACACCAAGAAATGTTGGGATTCAGTGTGATGCAAAGGGGCAAGTGGCCACTTCTTCCTCGAGGGTGCTGTGGTCAGCAAAGTCTCCATAGAGAATTCACCTTTTCGGCAAGGTCTGGAAGAATGACTTTTCAGGTATTCCGGTAGAAGGGTTTTCAAAGAAAGGAAATAGTGTATAGAGCATGAAATTTAGGAACAGTGACGGGTAATTATCCTCTGAACTTTAATCGATTGTATTCAGTTACCTAGGTAGTCATTTATACACCACTAGGTTCTAGAAAAGATTTAAAGTCATTAATGAAATATATGCACAGCAATATAAGATAAAGCTAAATGAAAAAATGAGTGGGTGAGAAAATTAAGGCAGAGAAAAATTAGGGATAGAAAAAAATTAGATGAAGCCAGGACTGAATTTAATATACGAAACACACGCTATATGATTGCATCCTTGTCAGTGGAAAACCATAAATCTGGTTCTAAGCCGTTTGGTGCCAACCCTGAAAGAGAGAGATGCCATTAGCTCCAGCATTCAGAACCCACAGGAGCAAATGAGCCAGCTGTTCAGGAGCAGCACGACTATTCCCGGTGTAGAGAACAAAGAGGAATTTCCCCCAGGGGTCTGTACAAAGAGGACACTCAGTAATTCTGTGAATGATGGCAGCATCTTTATAGCAATACATGAAATGATTTCTTATAATGCCTTCAATGCAGGCTGATGATATAGTTCCAAGGTACCAGTGAGTAAAAGTATTTCTACGTGACTCAAAGCTAAATATTCTGTCGAGCCTTCTTACTGTCTTCTTTTTTTCCTTTAGCCAAATTAGGGGTTGAGTTACATGTACTTTAAATTTTTTTTCCAGGCTTAAACTCTTGCTGTGATATAACATTATGTATCTTGATTGTCTGTTGATTTGAGCACTCATTGTTTTCAGAATCTATTTATTGGGATCTTAAAATTAAAAAAATTAATATGGATATATAATAACTGTATGTATTCATGAGGCGCATCTGATGTTTTATATAAGCTTACAAAGTGCAATGATCCAGTCAGGTTGGGGATATTCATATCTCAAGCATTTATCATTTCTTTGTGTTAGGAACATTCTAATTCACTTTTTTTGTCATTTTGAAATATACAATGAATTATTGTTAACTAATATAGTTGCCCTATTATGCTACCAACCACTATATCTTATTCCATCTATCTATCTGTATACTTGGACCCATTAACCGTCCTCTTTTTATCCCCCTCACCCCTTCCCTTCCCAGCTTTTGGTAACCATCATTCTGCTCTTTCTATGGGTTCAGTTTTTTTTTTTTTAGCTCCCACATATGAATGAGAACATGAGATATTTGTCTTTTTCTACCAGGTGTATTTCACTTAACATACTGTTATTGAGTTTTATCTATGTTGTTACAAATGATAGAATTTCATTTTTTATGGCTGAATAATATTTCTTGATGCATATAGACCACATTTTCTTTGTCCATTCATCCATTGCATTGGTGAACACTTAGATTGATTCAGAACCTTGGTTACTGTGAATAGTGCTGCAATAAACATGGGGGTGCAGATATCCCTTTGATATACTGATTTTCTTTCTTTTGAATATACACCCAGCAGTCAATTGCTGGGTCATATGGTGATTCTCTTTTTGGTTTTTAAAGAAACTTCCATACTGTTCTCTGTTGGGGATGTACTAATTTGCATTCCCCCCAACAGTGGATGAGGGTTCCCCTTTCTCTGCATCCTTGCTGGATTCTCTTATTGTCTGTCTTTCTGATGAAAGCCTTTTAACTGGAGTGAGATGATATCTCATTGTAGTTTTGACTCGCATTTCCCTGATGATTAGTGATGTTGAACATTTTTTCATGTATCATTGGGCTCTTTAATTAATACTTGTAATTATCTCATCAACTTACCTATCAGTTGTTTTGCAATTACTTGCCCCATTTTCTCCCTTAGATAATGAAATCCTTGCAGTAGAGGCAGGGGAGTTCACAATAGCATATTGTTATGAAGCTCAAGGTAGGTGCAGTGTATGTCCAGCTGATGTGGCTGGCTGACTGCATTTGGGTGATATTGTCTGGCTTTTAGTTGTTCCCTTTTTCTTCCTATAACAAAGTAATTTCTAATTGCTTTAATCTTTCCTGATCTTATTGTCCTTGGAAACATTGGCTAGTGCATTAATTCTTTGATTAGAAACTCTTACAACTCTTATTTTCATATCCCCCAAGTTCAACACCATTTAAGTTGTACCTGAAGATATAGATAAGAATGTTCCAGATTCTTAGAGAAGAAAATAATGATAAACATGATCAGTTCCAAATGTGACGTATTTATGCAAGTGTCATTCTAAAAGGCTCTAACTGTAACATAAAAGGACCTATTTTCATATTTAAACATTAACAGCCCACACATTTATATTATAATTTATTTCCACTTATACGAGTATGTTCATTTGTACATCTAAAGTGATTTTTTAAAATAAATATTATATATGAAACTAAATAATGCTTATGTCTAAATATGTCAACCACAGGTTAACATGTATGCAGGACACTTTCATGAGAGAAACAGAGTATTTTAGGAACACAATTCATCAAAACAAGATAAAACAATAGGAAGCTCTGTCATAAGGTTTTGCAGGGTAGCAGTTCTAAGCTATAATCTTAGCTGCACAAAGGGCTGAAGGATAGGCTATTTATAAAATGATTGCAAAATGATACACAACAAACCTGTTTCTCCATGGGAGTTCAGCTGAGGGGAAATGCTTCTCTTTTCTGATGCCTCAGCATTCTAACCTAGGATCACTCAGAAGGAACAGATGAATAATTCTTAATTATTCCTTTTACTTAGACCTAGTCCTACTCGATGAACTAGTATAAAATTAAAAAAGACACCCAAAGACCCTTTTGAAAATAATAAAAGACAGGAATGAAAGGTATTAATGATGTAATAGAAGATTGTGCATTGAGGAGTGGAACTAAATGAAGACCAACCAAATGGAAAAAGCAAAGGCTATTTATTCAGACCTTCCTATAGCCAGGGAGTCTGCCACCATTACTTGCGTTTGGCAGAGTTGCAAAGGCAGGTAGAGGAGTGGGGAGGCTCAGTAATGGAAAAAAGGGAAGGCCACAGTGAGCCCTGATTGGAGGCTGTTGGCCTGGAGAGATGGAGATGGCTGATGAGAAATGGGGTACCCTCTGTGATTGGTCAAGGGTGAATATTTGGCTTTCTCTGGTTGGTCCTAAGTTGAAAATGGAGAAAAACTAGGGAAACTGTTGGCTATTAATTAAATCCTAACCATTCTGGACTAATTGGGACAGAGTTATCGTTTTGCTTTCTGGATTGTTGTTAGTGATAGTGACTTCCTGTGAGTCTGACTTAGAGGAGGCTGGCTTCCTGGGCTGTTCGTTGTAGATAAGGGATGGGTTTCCTGGGCAGGTTGCTGCAAAGTGTACGTCAGAGTTCTATTTTTACATATGGTCTGGCCATTGTCCATTTGTATATCCAATCTGTTAGTGGCCAGAAAACCTTCAAATTTACTGCTGGCTCTCTGAACTTCAGCATCTGGTTTTCCAGCTCTGCACAGATGTTATATGTAACTTGGGGGGAGGAGTGACTTTCACAATGAAATTCATACAAAGATGATTTTTATTAATTAATTCACCATAAAACTTGTCTCTTCACAGTAGAGAGACCTGTCTGGAAAACCTAAATGAAATCTAGACACTGCTTTGTTCTCAAATGATGGTGGAGGAGGAATGGATGTCAGATTGTTTCACTTTGCTCTCTCTTCTCTGCTTGCAGAATTTCTCAGCTACAGGGTAGTTGGAACAGTTTTAAAAGGTTTCTCAGATGAATCCTGAATATGCTCAGACTGCTGGTCTCCTCTGCCCTCATCTGTATGCCCAGCCTGAGTGGGGTGTTGGTGGAGTGCTCTCTGTCTGGTGATGGGTACTAGTCCTCAAGTTCTCCTGGGGAAATACTGTCATGCTTAGTCTCCCAAACATTGACAGGACAGCATTTTTCCGTGCCTCAGCCTCCTTCTTCCTAGGATGAAGGGAGGGAAATGTCAGGGAGGCTCAATTTTTGTGGTAGAGTACAAAGAAGAAAAATGGGATACTATTCAGATTTTTAGGATTTCGCAGCAGGGCGACAGGCTTGCAAGGCAGGTATTATTGAGAGAAGAATCATTCCGTTTCCTTTAGATCACCATTTAGCACATCCACAACTAAGACTGGGGACTGTGCTCCCAATATTCTCTCTGCTCCTCATACCCCAGAACCAGAATCTTAGAACAAAGAAGAGGGAGCAGGGAGACCCAGATGGGGCATTTTCTTCCAAAAGGGACTGAATACAACACCAAAGGGATTATTTGAATCACTATCTTTTTGGTTCTATCCGTGATCTCACAGTAAGACATAGATTTTTCAGTGAGAACCAACACACACACAAAACTAAAACACAAACATCAAATAATGCTGGATGCAGTGTATGCAGTACGCACTGATATTTTTGTTTTATTATATTCCCTTTCTTTCTCTTTTCTTTTCTTTCTTTTTTTTTTTTTTTTTTTTAAACAAATGGTGATGATAATTGCTTAAACTAAGAGTCATGACCAACTAACGGGTCATACCTCTTAGTTTGAAAATACTGATTTAGATTTTGGTTTGCTTCAAGCTGTATTTCACATTTGACACTTATGTAATGTATTTTCCTGCTAACTACCATGTAGGAGCTGAGAGGCAAACCTAAATAGGTATAGAAAAAAATAGCAAGGAAAGCCTGTTGATATTTATAACAACCAAGCTTCAGCAGGGGTCAAATTTCCTGACCCCATCTCTTGAGCTTCCTCTTCCCAGTAACTCAGTGTTTTTCCTAAGGTGCATTCATTTGTTCAATCATTCACCAGAGAATGTTCTGAACTTCTCTTGTTATGTACCAGGTGCTGTCTGGGCCTTGAGGACACAATGCTGAACGAGACAAAGAGCAACCCTCGTGGATTCTATTGAATCAGTATGTGCAGCAACCATGATGACGTTAGGAAAAGCAAAGCTTCTAGCATGTACTTACTTCCTAAGCTCACCTATTCAAGATTATGATTTTACCTTTTTCTTCAGAATTTTAAAACAGTATGGGTAGAAAAAAAATCACTGTCATGGAGTGAGAAGGCATTATCAGCCTGGCCATTCAGAGTGACTTTCCTGATTAGGAGGAACACCATCTATGTCTATGGAACCCAATCTAAGTGCACTGTTTCATGAGCTTTTGCAAAGGTCTTGTGAAACAGGGGTTATTGTTCAGGTCATAACTTGCTAAGGCTACATAGCTGGTAAACGGCCAAGTTGGGAAAGAACCCAGGTCTATTTCCAATTCACACACTTCAGTGCACTCACACCACACAGTACTGGACTTTGGATGATGCTGGTGGTGTTCAAGTATTTAAATCTCAGTATGGGTAGGCTGGTCTGCTGTCTGTCTGTTTAGCTAGCTAGCTACTTACCCATTTACCTATCTATCCTATATGTATATAGATACACATGTAGATATTTATTTATCTTTAAATCTATCCTACTCAAGTAATATAATTTATTGTATAGATTTTTCATCAAAGCATTCTAGTAATTACAAATTGATCTGTTGGAAATGGCCATTACCTAGCTGGGCATAGTGGTGCATGCCTGTAGTCCCAGTTACTCAGGAGGCTGATGCAAGAGGCTTGATGCTCAAGTCTAAGTGTTTGAGGTCACTGTGAGCTATGATGCCACAGCACTCTACCCAGAGTGACAAAGTAAGACTCTGTTTCAAAAAATAAATAATAAATAAATAAATAAATAAATAAATAAAATAAAATGGCCCTTACTAGGCAGAAGATATCTTTATCTGAACCATGATCTGACACCAATGCTTCTAAAATTTCCTGATAGTATGACTGTGGTCATAGAGAGTGGAAATGTCTTAATGATACCGTTTATAGTATTGAACCTTCTCTCAACTTCTGCAGAGCCAACATCAATCACACTAAAACATTTCTGGCCTTCAGAATAGGTGTTGGAGAGTTTTGTGTACCCGGCATCACTTTTCTTCAACCATGGACAATATTTATTTAAGAGAAAATAGTATTTAGAATTCAATGATTTGAAAAAATTTAAAAATTATTTACTTTTGTTATCAAGCAATAGAATATTTCATGTAATTTACTGCTTATAATCTAATGGTTTTACTCTTGGAATTGATAGTTTGTATGATTTATTATACCTTATTTAAAAAAATAGAATCTGAGTTTCCTTAATAGGTTTTTTAATTTTATAGTTTTTTAAATCTATTTATTGATTATTGAATTAGCATCACCTTTAATAATTGAAACATTTCTTTAAAGCTAAGAAAAAAGGAAATCTCTAATAGAGTATCATTTACTAAAACCAGATCTCTAAAAATACAATTTCCCAAGTGTCTATTCAATGTTTCACTTCTCGTCCTAGCATTCATTCTTTCATTTGTTTATTCACTCATCATAGACTGTACGGAACACCTCTTATGTACAAGGCTCCCTCCTAGGCCTTGAGTATAAGTGGTGAATAAGACACACAAGGAATTGACTCTCCCGAAGCTTTTATTACATTAAATCAACATTTGCACCAGCAATGATGGCTTTATGATAAAATGTGGGGTTTTTTTTAAGTAGGTTTTTTACAAATTCTGTTAAAATGGATGTACTATGTTCAGTTTCCAGATTACTTTTGTAGTCCTAACAGTAAAGAGTGATGAGCAGATCTCATGATCTTCCTGGGTTTGTTATTTCAAGCCTCACTCTCATTTAATTCTCTATGATGCTTAATTGACTTGTTAAACAAAGGATTTGAAAGGATTTACTTGAATTATATCATCTTTTATTGCAACATCCTGAGTTGAAGTGCCAAGTTAGAAACAGGATTTTTAAATAAAGTTTGGGACAACACTCTTGAGTTTCTCCAATGGCACATCCCACAAAATTCAATAAAGTTTTCATAAAATGCAAACACTTTTTGTTAGTCATTTAACAAAATCATGGGCTCTAATTATGTTTGATAACTATTTCATGTATAATTTTACACCTTCATGAGACCCACACAACTATTAAACTATCCTCAAATATCAAATTCAATGTTTTAATTAAAAACTTTTAGATGTAGAAGTAAAAATATAGTTGATAATATTAAATTTACATGTTTTCTACAAAGTTATTTTCTCATTTTAGTGCATATGTATAGTTATACTAGAACTTTAAAAAATAGTATGAATATATTATTGCATTTATGGTACATAGTTTGCAATGATGTATCCATAGTATCCATTTAAAAAAAAAATTCTGAAGGGCAGCAACGGTGGCTCAAAGGAGAAAGGTGTCGGCCCCATATGCCAGAGGTGGAGGGTTCAAACCCAGCCCTGGCCAAAAGCTGCAAAAAAAAAAAAACAAAAAACAAAACCTAAAAATACCAGATCATTTTTACTACACAGTAATATTATAGTTGTAACATTTCTTTTATTTAATCCACAGCCTTTAACAGGACATGATTACCATTTTGATGTAATATGTAAATATGTAGTAAATTCAATTTTGAGTGATGTCAAACTTTGAATGACTGCATCATTTGGATCCAATTTTTGTAAATATTAATAATAATCTACTCATCATTTTGTTGAAATGATCACTTTCCTCTCAGAAATACAGATTATCTGTTGTATCATCCATCCCCTGACTCATGCACTGTATCACAGGAGCTTTTGAGCTGTTCTGATTTTTGTTCCCAAATTACTGAGATTTATTAAGTAGACAGGATCTCCAGCTTCTCTAGGAATCGGGGGTCCCTGCTTTGGGAGAAGGATAAGGGCAGGCACACTGTTTTGGTGGTGCCCTCCCCTTTTAAGCCTATCCCGAGCATCTGCTACAGCGTGAGACAGGAGAGGAAGGAGGGTGGTTGTCATCAGTCTGGGAATGCCCCTCACCCCTTCCAGGTAGGCTTCAGGAGAGGGAGCTGATCTAAGCAGATGGAGTGGAGGATACCTGTTTATCATTTGGTGAGATTCTACATCTCCTGAGAGCCCTTCCCCAGATGGCGCCAATAAAAGGAAACAACTTGAGCAAGTCGGGGAGTCAGTCAGGGTGTCTCTCCTGGCTGTGGAGATAGACGCGGTCCATTTCATAATAAAGAGCTGCTTGTGTGAGATTGTTCCTGGGGTCGCTCCGCCAAATTGGCCCTGCTGGTGATGTTTCCCTCCTAACGAGCCAGAGAACCAGGGTGGGAGAATCAGAAGGCAGGACTTGACACTTCGTCTGGTCATCCTTTGGCCACTGAACATTGAGGACAGAGGGCAGAATGCCCCTCTAGTTGATTCTCGTTATAAATCTCATTTTTTTCTTTGTTTCTGCTGCATATTCGGAAGAGCATGCTTATGATGTTTACAAGAAACATTAAAGATGTATCCAAACTTCTTTGCCTCTTCATTCTAAGGATTTTAAAATGTATTTATTCATGTAAATTTGTAACTCTAAAAACTGCACATTTGTGACCTACTCAAGGATTACAAGGCATTGACAATAACCCAGGTAAAAGTGAACCTCTTGGAAGCAGCAGCGACAGTGGGGTTGAAGAGAATGATAAACTGGCAACTTTCCAGGAGTGCAGACAGTCTTGTGAAAATGTCCCGAGAGCCATGCAGGCTGAGTGAGTGACACTGATTGGGCTGGCAGATGCACTTGGGAGATTTCTTAGATGTTGCTGTGTATGCATAGAGGTTTGTGTACAAACAGTTGTTGTAATAGCTTCAAATAGCTTGAACTAATGCATTCATATTAGAATGTTCATTATCCATTACTATTTTTTTTTTTTTTGAGACAGAGCCTCAAGCTATCCCCCTGGGTAGAGTGCCATGGCATCACAGCTCATAGCAACCTCCAACTCCTGGGCTCAAGCGAGTCTCCTGCCTCCGCCTCCCAAGTAGCTGGGACCATAGGCACCC
>CAUYQV010038404.1:0-51813 GCA_963574575.1 Galagoides demidoff | reverse complement strand
TACAATGATTAACCAAATGATATGAAAGTTATGTTAACCAGCTTGATGAAGATGTTTCAAATTGTATATGAAACAGCACAATGTACCCCATGTTGGCATCAATGTACACAGAAATCAATTAATAAAAAAAAAAAAAATAAGTTTCATGTCAGAGATGATTACAGATAAAGAAAACAAAGGACCCTACTGTTTTTGCATGAGTAAGTGTAGTGTGTCACTTTTAGACTTGCGTGTCATGTCCGTTCTCCCCTATAATCTATAAGCCTCTCCACCCCATGTTTGTTTTTGTACTCCCTGAAGCTCTCAAGAATGCTTTGTACAGAACATATTGTAGATGCTCAAATGCATTTGCATAGGAAGTGTTCTGCTAATAGCTTAGTATATGATGAGGCTTGTTTCGCTTTCCCATCAGAAGACTGGCTGCCTTTTTAGACTCCAAATAACTTATGTCTTTGTTTTCATCACGTTGTATGTCTTTGTTGTCAATGTTTAGGGTTTTGGCAGAAGAGAAAAGGCAAACCTGTTGGTTATATTTGTGCAATATATACACGCAAATGTTGGCACATACATCGGCGAAACCTGATAAAAATCTGTTCAACAATCTTCCTAAATTAGTTCTTTAATCCTGTAAAAGGGAAAAAATACTGGGAGATGAATAGAATTCTTGAGAGAGTCTAGATTAACAACTCTTGAAGCTGAGTATGGGTGAATTATGGGATATTTTTATTTTTTGGTCTGGGGGTTTGGTTGAAACAGAGTCTCACTCTGTTGCCCCAGGCTAGAGTGCTATAGCATCATAGCTCACAGAACCTCAAACTCCTGGGCTCAAGCTATCCCCTTGCCTCAGCCTCCAGAGTAGCTAGGACTATAGGTATGCACCACCACACCTGGCTAGTTTTTCTAGTTTCAGTAGGGATGGGGTCTCAATCTTGCTCAGGCTGGTCTTGAACTCCTGAGCTCAAGCAATCCACCTGCCTCTATTTCCCAGAGTGCTAGGATTACAGGTGTGAGTACAGTGGTACCTGGCTAATAGAATATCTTTAGATAATATGAAGCTATCTTTTACCTTCTGCATGTTAGTGCTACTTGGGATATGCCCAGAGAGGAAAAAGCTAGACTAGGCAGCAATAAGAAATGTTGTCTCTCTTTTGTCTGCTTAATATGTACAGTGAAACTTTACTGCAATTATTTTACTTAGTCAAAATATCTTTTGACATTTATATTTTTGATATTACAAAAGATATATTTTCTCTCAAAAATAGAAACCTCTATTGGTCTTCTTTGATTAACCCCAAATATGTCAGATAAATATCTTATGTTTTCACTTTTAATACCTATGCTATAAATACCATTCTAAATTTTTTGCCACTACATTGTTTTTTGGTTACTATGGATACAGCAGTACACATGAGTTGCCTTCATCTTTTTTAAAGGATTCAGGGGTCCTCAAACTTTAAACAGGGGGCCAGTTCACTATCCCTCAGACTGTTGGAGGGCTGGACTGTGGGCCCCGGGATGAGTTGGCTGCTAAGCAGGACAGGCAGCAGCAGCAAAAACACCCGGCGGGCTGGATAAATAACCTTGGCGGGCTGCACGTGACCCGCAGCCCATAGTTTGAGGACACCTGGGATATATGCTATTACACTGTATAGTCTCCACATCAAGATATATCAGTAGAAAATGGGTTAACATGGTTTTTACATTTTTAGTGCTTTTATAGTCAGTGCTATAACAACTCGAACATGTGTGTGCATTTTTTTAGTAAATTTCTCTGGGTTTCTAGAAATAGAATTGCTAGGTAAAATAGGATGTGCATTTAAACTATGTTGGAATGTTAGTATTACTTTAGAGACACTAACCTGGTACTTCCTATTTTTTTCAAGTCACAGCACAAAGAATAAATGATAGTACTTGGATGGTTTCTAAGTCTGTTTGTGTTGCTATAACAAAATGTCTTAGACTGAGTAACTTAGAAACAGAAATTTATTACTCACAGTTCTAGAAAAAGGCCAAGATCAAGGTGTCAACAGATTCAGTATCTGGCAAGGGACTTAATCACCTCCCAAGGTTCCCAGCTCTTAATGCCATTGCATTGGGGATTGGGTCTTGACATATAAATTTTGAGATTCAAACTATAGCAGATGACACAGGGTAAAGAAAGGAATGTGCTTTCAACCAGGCCAACTAGCCCAGGGCTTCAGTGACATCTAAGGTTCAGGTGGAGGTACATCTACTGAACCTTAGATGTACCTCTACCAACTATTCCTGACGCGCCATTTAGGGAGCACCATTCTAACCAACAGCATATTGATGTTTATTATCAATATTATTTAAAATCTCCGGTCTAATCAGCAAAAATTCCTCATTTTAAATTGTATATTACTATTATTTGATAATTAGTAATGTTGGATAGCTTTGCCAATGTCAGTTGCTACCTACAGTTTCCTAAGAATTAGCTCTACGTGAGCCTACCCCATGTAACCCCCAGGCATCCCACCAGACAGTCCCAGCCTCCTCATCTCTGAAAACTCTCTTTCTGCTGAGTAAGCCCTCTCCCCACATCCTGTGGGATCATGGCCATTCCTCAGAGTTTCTGATAATTAAGCACACTGTGGAAGTGGTAATACTCACTGGCTCCTCCCTGTGGCTGCTAACTTTATCCAACCCCTTATCCCCCATGCTAGACACCATTCCTGTTAGTCTAAACTTAGAGCAATTTTAGCCAACACAGAGTTAATATAACCCTATTTTAAGTTGTAAACATTTAAGCAAATTTGGAGACAACAGGCACTTACACCATAAAACAGCCAACATTAAAACTGAGTATTAAACTCTGCTGTTCCCACGGCTCTTGCCCAGGCAAGGGTGTTTTCTCAGCTCTCCTGCAAGCTGTTCAGCTCTTGCTTCAGCTTCTCCTCACTTCTTGGGTCTTTCTTCTCCTGTTCTCAGAGTTCCAGACTCTACATAGTCTCTCCACAAATCCTTCTCGTTTCTGTTATTGTAAATGCAGGTGGTCTTGATCATGCGCTTAAGCATTCCAATTAGGCTAAACCCAGAGGGCTTTTTCTCAGACTATAAAGCCCATGAAGATGTTTCCTGAACAGAAAATCCATTCTCTTCTGTGATAAGGATAAAAAACACTATGCTCATTTCTGTTTTTATCTTTTTAAAGGCGATCCCATTTCTCTAGTGGGGTGTTTGCTTTTGCATTTTTGTTTGTGAAAGTTATTTAAATCCTATATCAACCACTTACAAGCCACCTTGTACGAGCTTACATACCTTGGACAAGCTTTAATTTCTCACTGTCTCAGTTTCCACATCTCTAAAATGGGTCCAAGAGGACATACCTCACAGCATTTTGAGAAAATGGATATCATATACTTAGAATGACTGGCCTATGGTAATAACTGCATGTGTCAGCTATTATTGTTACATTTAGTACTGTTACTAAGGATATTAACCTTTCTATATATTGCAACTATTTTCCCCGTTTACAATCTGTGTATTTGGCTTTGGCCCTCAGTCTTTCTTCTGTGAAAATTCCTAAGTAATCTGCCCAGGTTTTCCCTCCGTGGTTTCTGGCTTGAACCTTATGCAAAGAAAGACTTTGTCCTCAGCCTCCATAAAGGGGCTCTTTAAACTCTGAATTTAATCTAGATGACAAAAGGTTCAGCCTAGAATGACTATATTTTTCTCATGTAATGGGTTTAAATAAAAATAAAATAGATATAATAGGATACACCACAGTCGCTGGGTTCTTAGAATACTTTCACTTCCAGACCTTGGTCAGTGAGGCATTTGTGGAGCTTGAGCAAGCTTCACGGAGGAAAATGTCCTCCTAGAAGACTGTAGATTCTCCCCCTCTTGCTTTGTATTTAGCACGATCCTCACCTAACTCTGAACTTAGAGCAATTCTAGCAACAAGGCTTAAGTTCCTTTATATTGATATAAAGTCCCAGAGGCATGGAGGTGACTGTTCCACACAGAACAAATACAGGCTATTTTCCAACCGCTTACAGAGACTTGAGACCTGATCCTGTAGCCACTGCAGATCCCCATAACAGTGAAACCCAAGAAAATCTGCTCTTCACTAAACTCAGCTGCAGTCCTGATGTGGCTGCCAGTCACTGGGGAACAGCTTCTATTTTTCTGTACTCAGTGTCTCTACATTTGGGTAGAAAGAAACAGCATCTAACCCAGCTCCCCCGGCTCTAGCCAGCCTTACAGGACACTTTTTCAGTGACATAATCTCATATACTCCTCATAGATGCTCAAACTCAAACCTACCCTGTCCCTCCAAAAAGTAGAAAAATTAGCTGGTGTTGCAGCAGGTGCGTGGTCCCAGCTACTCAGAAGGCTGAGGCAAGAGGATCCCTGGAGCCAAGGAGTCTGAGGTTGCTGTGAGCTATGATGACACTGCACTCTAGCCAGGGTGAGAGTGAGACTCTGTTTCTAACTAAAATAAATAAATCTCGAATTTTACCGTAGGGCTATTTTATATCTATGTGAGATTCATTCTCCTTTGTGGAGTCACATGGGGAAAACTGATTTTACAAGTTTGAACTAACATGCAACCCAGCTCTCCACACAGCAGAGTGAACATCTGAATAACAGGGAGAAGAAAAATTACTCTCGATGGATGACTACAAAGCGTACAACTTCATTAATATCCTTTTTAAAGGCCTCCTTGAGAATATAATTGTTTGCATATCAATTAAGGTAGGCACAACCATTTTTTAAATTGTAAATCAGAAAAATGTGTTTGTTTAATAATTTAGTGCCTGTTAAAGCACTAAATTAGTTGAAAATAACAGGGAAGGGACTATAAACAGGAGATTGGGGCGGAGAACGAGGAAATACAAGCCATAGCTCGGATTTGTAAGGGCTGTAGTCAGGACGCTCATGTTTGTTAATTCACACAACAAAAATTTTAATGGCCACTTAACATGAGCTGGGCAATGAGTGTGACAGTTTGTTTAGGACAGATGTGTCTCCAACCCCAAGGGAGCTCTCACACTTTTAAGGAAGACCAACCAGCAGATATATAATTACAAATGGTAATGTCTGCCCTGGGGCCGAAGGAGCAGGGTGCAGAAATAAGAACAACCTTTAGAGGTGGGTGTTTTTCATTACATTGCTTGTTCAGGGAGGGTCTCTCAGAAAATTTTTAATTCAAAACCCAGTAGATGATCAAGAGCCAGTGACAGGGATGAACCAGGCAGAGAGAAGCTCATGTGAGCAGACTCCAAGGGGCAAAGAGTTTATTAAGTTGAGGGGACTGGTAGGACTGACTGGAAAATGCTCCAAACGGCAGAGAGAAATGTCCATGAATCTGCTGGGTTGGCAGAGCTTACACCATATGGGGCCTTCCTGGGTATACCATAAGGAGTTTGAGGTTATTTGAAAGGCACTGGGAAGTTTTAAACAAAAGAAGATGCAACCTGTCCCATATTTACAATTATTCTTTGACTGCTATGTGGGAAACAGACTGTTTTTAGAGTCTAGGCTCTGCCTCAATTTGTTATCAGATCCACTTCTGCATAGCATAGGTGTTCTCTAAGTTCCTTCCGTTCCCTTATTAAAGCTGAGACTTCTGCTACCTCTACAAAAGAGGTGTGATGGGACACTGGGATGGAAGACTGTGTCTTGGTGGTAGTGGGGATTTGGAGAGGATAGATGAGGAATCTCGGGGTGGGTATTGATGGCAGTGTGAAAGAGTGAATGTCAAATGGCTCCTGTCATCTCACATGACCAGTTATCTGAGAGTGCTAGAACTATGAGTAACACACATCTCTCCTTTGCACAGCCTGACCTCATATAGCTTTTGTTTATGTGGGCAGAATCTAGTTCAATAGTTTTTTTGTTTGTTTGTTTTTGTTTTTTGTTTTTTTGTTTTTTTGTAGAGACAGAGTCTCACTTTGTTGCCCTCAGTAGAGTGCTGTAGCGTCACAGCTCACAGCAACCTCCAACTCCTGGGCTTAGGCGATTCTCTTGCCTCAGTCTCCCAAGTAGCTGAGACTACAAGTGCCTGCCACAATGCCCAGCTATTTTTTTGTTGCAATTTGGCCGGGGCTGGGTTTGAACCCACCACCCTCAGCATAGTGGGCCAGCACCCTACCCACTGAGCCACAGGTGCCACCCTCAATAGTCTTTTATACACTCATTCACCAGATATTTATTGAATGTATCATATTTACATGGTAATTAGAATGCGGTATGATCTAATGAAAAACCTGGAACTTGGAATAGGTTCTGAATTTATATTCAGACCCTATTATTTACTAAACCCATAATGTCAAGTCCCTGAGTCTCCAATGTCTTCTTCTGAGATAATACCAAGCTTCTAAAATCTGTGTCTATCATTGAGTAAACACTCAATAAATGTGTGCAACATTTTCAGATCCTGGAGGTTGTTTCTCACAAAGCAGGCAACTTAATACGCAGTCTATTTATTCCTTCTATATAATAAAATGAGTTCACGATTACAAACTCATTTCTCATAAGTTCTTAAAAGCCTGTATTTTTTCTAATATAAAAGGGAGACTAGTTGAACCGTCATACTGAGAAGAATAGTTATCCAGCAATATCTATTCCCTGGAGAAATTGAATCTTTCAATTTTTCTCTTCAGAAATAGGCATTTGCAATTTTGTTGACTTGTGTATTTCCTCCCATAGCTCATGAGGCCTGTACAAATACAAAGGAGGCTTTAGTACAAAGCCTTTGATTAGTGGATAATATAGTCCTAAAGGCTCTTTTTAATAGCTTATTTAAAATCTTGAGATCTTCTCTTTCAGTCACTAGAATCAGAACTGAATCATATGTTAACCTAAGGAAAGTAGCATAAACCACAATAGAATTTTCCCTTTGCATTTTTGCAAGAGATTCGTCAATTGGAGTTGAGTGTCATAGAAGCGACAAAACTGTAATCTACCAACTCCTCTCTACTCACTGACACTGACACAAGTGGGTACAAGAGAGGCAAGTAATAAAAGTTGAAAGAAAACCAAACACCCTGTTGTAGATAGTAGAAACACAGATTTCATAATACAAGTTTGAATTAGGAAGTTTTACCATAAGTGATAAAAATATCTTCAATGAATTTTGCCTCTTTAAACTGCAAAGTGGTTATCTTTTTTTGGGGGGGGAGATAAGGTTTACATGGCAATTTCTCCTTAAAGTACATAGTCAGAGTCAAGAGAATGTCAGTTCTACATCACATAGCCATATAAAGATCAACATCCCCAGTGATTCATCCCCAGTACCTGCCATGGCTTCACCTTATTGGATGTGTTCATTCTTTCTTTCCCTTTGTAATATGAAGCTTGCCCAGATAGCAATGACTCTGTTGAGCAATGACTCATGCTCAGGACCTGCTTATCTTGACTGTATAGAATCTTAAATTGAAATTAAAGTTGTTTGCCAGATCTGAGTATCCATACCTACATTATGATCTTTTCAACTTAAACAAAAAGAAGTTACCAAGTATGATCAAACCCCTATTCCCCAAATAACTATATATCATTTAATGACCAGTTATGTATAAATGCAAAAAGACCTTTCAGCAGGACTATAGTTTCCAATCTTTATCTTTATTCTTGAAATTCTCACCAATTAAAATTTTTTGTGTGCTGAGGATTTATACTGGTCTTCTATTAAAAGGCAAATACTTCATAGGATTGTTGAGACTTTGAATCAGTTGTTAGGTGTTTTGTCCTTGCTATGAATGTGTTTACCTAAATTGAATCAACAGAGGTAGCTGAGATTTACGTAGGCATGGGATAAAACATTAGTGATTTATGATAAGCTTTCAAGAAAGGATGTGGGAAAATAATGTTAAAGCAAGGGGGATTCTCAGAGGAAGAGAGGAGAAAATCCCTTTTGGATTTATATGTAGTTAAATAAATAATGTGAGGGCCTGAAACACTCATCAGAGGAAAAAAACAGAAGGCTAGGGTAAGAAAGTAGCACTAAAAAGGCTGGTAGGAGTGCCCAGCCTCTAGTTTACTTCATGGTCTCAGAAGTAAGAGTTTTAAGTTATCCCAGCTCAGAACATGTTCCGGATAGCCAGTTAGCTTCTCTGGTCTCTTATCTCTTTATCTGTTATATGACAGTGTTAGACCAGATATCACAAAAAGTTGCTTTCTGCTAAAATATTCCATGTATTCACTCACCATTGGAGAAGATGGAAGGAAAGGCAAAATCTTCTACATTTGTCCACAAGAACATTCATTTGTTTTTGCCATAGATATATAAATAGCAAGGGGAAATATCCATAATAGTATTTGTGCAATTTTCATAGAGACTAGGGTGTCACAGGCAAGGCTGGGAGACTGATACTGGCATTATATTATTCTTTTAAGATATCACCTCAGAAGGCAGAGCAAAATGGCAGCCTACATACATCTCATCAGCTGCTCACAGTGATACAAGAAAGAGAGAATTCCAGCCACCTCTGGCTGGAGTATCCTGCCCAGAAACATCACTATGAAGGCACAGTGAGACAGCATGGGACTCCAGGAGTGAAGGAAGAGGTTAGGAGCAGGGTAAGATCAACACAGAAGGTGAGTGCCTGGAGCAGAAGCTAGCCAAGGGATAAAGTTAGGGAAGCACTGTTGTACAGGTTTTTTTGGATTTGGGTATTCACTAGAGCTGCTTTGGGAGGACTTAAGAGAGCAAATGAACTTGAACAGTGCCTAACAACCAGGATTGAATCACTGGGTGGACCTCCCATCAGTTTGGCTTCTAACAGGGCACTGCCACTGTGGGAGGGCCACTCAGGAAGAGCAGTCTGCAGGGCACCTGGACCTGGCTGGCTCTTGAGCACCTGCTAAGCTCTAGTAGCCACTCCTGGGTGAGTTAGGTGGTTCTCACAACCCTGGAAAAGCCACACTGTGGCTGATGGGCACTATATGGAAGGTCATAGCATGACTCCTAAGAAATCTGGCAAGAGCTACAGGCTCCCCAATCCTTTGTGAGTATTCAATCCTGTGAATGAATGCTAGCATTCATGCTAGCATTATTCTAGAAGCTAGATCATGACTTCTGGCCCACACCTTATACATCAGAATGAGCATGTGTGTTTTGTATCACCTAACACCATAGTGCCACCTGTAACTATATTTTTTCCCTATATTCTTGGAACACCAACTAATGTTCAGGCAATACAGTGCTATATATATATATATATATATAATATATAATATAATTGCTATAATATATATATAGCTATGTAATATATATATATTTTTTAATTTTTGTTTTGTTGTACTTACATCTTTATTTTCTTCAATATCAATGGCTCCATTTTTGTTGTGGGTTTTCTATCTTTTTTTTCCTATCTTCTCTATTTCTCTCCTTTTTTCTTTTTGTAGAGATTTTTCTTCTTTTCTTATCTTTCCCTCATAAGTTTCTTAAATAACTAAGATATCAGATATGCTTCTATTTTTACATTTCATATAATTATGTTTTTAAACTTTCTTTATTTGTCATTACTATTATAATTTTTTTCTTTTTCCTGGTATGTTTTGTTCTACTTCATCCTGTACCTACTTATGGGATAGACCCTCACTCTAAGACCTGTGCTGGGGTCGCACCACATTGGTCTGGTTCAAGGAGGCCTCATGCCCTTTGTCTAGGGTGTCCTTCCAACTGTGGCCTTTGGAAGGACTATATTGGTAAATCCCCATTGCAATATCCTGCTGATTTTCTTCTATATTTGGCAGAGGTGAAGTCATGCTTTGCTACCAGGTCATGCTGGTAGCTAGCTCCTGACCTCAAGGACACACTGCCTGACCCCCAAGAGTCCTGAAATTGTGTTAGTAAAAGCACCATGCCAAACATTATCATTACTTCTGTCTTTCTTCTTCTGTCCTTTGTCTTTAATTTTCTAAAATTTATTCCTGTCATTCCTTTGTTTTTACTTTTTATTTCTTTTCTCAATTCTCACTTTTTACTCTTCTCTTTTTTTTTTTTTTGGCCCTATACCAAAAGGCCATTCCAACACCTAAGCACAGTGACAAGGTAATTTAAAGAGAAGGAGGAAGTGAAAGAAAAATGTCAGGAAGAAAGTGAACAAGAAGGAAACAAACATGAAGAGGAACTGATAGAAAAATTCTGGCAACATGAATAAGCAGAATAGTTCAACCGCCTCCAAGGGATCATAAGGCAAATATAATAGAGGAGCTCACCTATAAAGAACTATGGAATGACAGAAAGGGAATTTAAAATATGTATGGCAAAAGCAAGAGAAATTGATGAGAAGGGAATTGATTAGAAAGAAAAAAATCAACTAAAGGAAATCTAAAAAACTGACCCAAGAAATGAATGAAAGACATCATGAAATTAGAAAGAATATAATGGAGCTTCAAGTATTGAAGGAGTCATCAGGGAACTTAAAGATGCTTTAGAAAGTGTCAATAACAGATTAGAGCATGGGGAAGAAAGAATCTCAATGCTAGAGGATGCAGCTCTGGAGCTAACTCAGGCATTTAAAGAGCCAGAAAAGAATATAGAAAAATCAGAGCAATCACTTAGATAATTATGGGACTACACAAAGTCTTTAATCATATGAATTATACATATCCTTGAAGGAGAAAAATGACCCAAAGGAAAGGAAGTCCTACTGGAGGTTGTCATAAATGAAAATTTCCCAAGCATCACCAAAGATTTTGATACACCACTTTTAGAAGAATATTGAACCCCAGTTTGTCTCAAAACAAACAGAGCATCTCCAAGACATTGTAATGAACCTGGCCAAGGTCAAAATGAAAGAAATTTTTACAAGCAGCCAGGAGTAAGCACCAATAACCTACAGTGGCAGATTCATTGGGGGTGACAGTGGACTTTTCAGCTGAAATTTTCAAGCCAGAAGAGAGTGGTCATCTACATTTAACCTTCTTCAACAAAACAATTTTCAACCCGGGATTTTGTATCCTGCTTAAACTAAGCTTACAGTTTAATGGAGAAATCAAATCTTTTACTGAAATGCAAACATTGAGGAAGTCTGCCATAATAAGACAAGCTCTATAGAAAATACTGAGACCTATGTCCTCCATGCTGACCATCACAATGGACCTTCAACAAAGTAAACACTCAGAAACTAAAGGACAAAACCTAGTTTCTATAATGAGGTAAAGGACAAACCTAAGCAACAAACTTTCACAAAATAAGATGACTAGAACTCCACCATACTTATCAATTCTCTCAATAAATGTAAATAGTTTGAATTCTTCCACTGAAGAGGCACAGGCTGGCTGATTGGATAAAAAAAGCACAAGCCATCTATTTGATATCTCCAGGAAACACATCTAACCTCAAAGTACAAAACAAGACTCAGGGTAAAGGGTTGGAAAACAATATTTCAGGCAAATGGAATTCAGAAGAAAGGAGAGATCACCATCTTATTTTCAGATACAAGTGGATTTAAAGAACTTAAAAAAGACAAAGATGGTCTCTTCATCCTAGACAATGGAAAACTACAAGAGGATATCAATTCTAAATATTTATGTACCCAACTTAAATGCTCCCAGATTTATGAAATAGACCCTAATTGGTCTGAACAATATGATATCCTACAACACCATAACAGCTGGGAACTTTAACACCCCTCTTCCAGAACTGGACAGATCCTCTAAACAGAAATTAAACAAAGAAATAAGGTACTTAAATGTGACCCCAAACAATGGGTTTAATAGACATATAGACAAAATACCATTCCAAAACTATTAAATATACATTTTTCTCATTGGCCCATCGATCATACTCCAAAATAGATCAAATCCTAGTATACAAATCAAACCTCAACAAAATTAAAAGAATTGGAATTATACATTGTATCTTTTCAGACCACAATGTAATAAAGGTAGAACTCAACTTCAACAAAAATCTTCATTTCCACACAAAGACATGGAATTTCACTATTGAACATACATTCAAAAAATACTCAATAAAATCTTAGCAAATAGATTACAGCTGCTCATTAATAAAAAAAATTATACATCATGATCAAGTATGCTTTATCCCAAGGATACCAGGTTGGTTTAACACACAAATTCATACATGTAATTCACCATACTATATGATCCACCTTATGCTGAAGTGTCCTAGTTGTGTCAAGGAGGACATAAATGAGGAAATTATTAAATATTTCAAACATAACAACAATGAAACCAGAAGCTACCAAACTGTATGGGATGCTACAAAAGCAGTCCTAAGAGGGAAATTTATCACATTAGATGCCTACATCTGAAAAACAGAAAGAGAGCATATCAACACTGAATGAATTATCTCAAGAAAATGGAAAAGGAAGACCAATTCAATCCAAAATCTAGCAGAAGAAGAGAAATAACAAAAATTAAGTCAAAAATTAATGAAATTGAAAATAAAAAAATTCAGAAAATTAATGAAACAAAAGGTTGTTTCCTTGAAAATTAAATAAAATCAATAAACCATTGGCCAGATATGCTAGAAACAGAAAAGTAAGATCGCCAATAACCTTAATTAGAAATGAAAAAGGGGAAATAACAACAGATACCACAGAGATACAAGAGATTATCTGTAACTACAACAAAAAAAGTCTATGCCCAGAATTTGAAAATGTGTAGGAAATGGACCAATACCCGGAAGCTCATCATCTCCTTTGACTTAACCAGGAAGAAATAGATCTCTTGAACAAAAAATATGAAGCATTGAAATTTAAGAAACATTAAAAAGCTCCCAGCAAAATAAAGCCCTTGACCAGATGGCTTTGCACCAGAATTCTATCACACCTTTAAAGAAGAGTTTGTACATATACTGCAGAACCTATTCCAAAACAATGAGAATGAACAAACCTTCACTAACACATTTCTACGATGCACATATCATCCTAATGCCAAAACCAGAAAAGGATTCAACTAAAAAGGAAACTACAGATCAATTTCACTATTGAACATACATGCAAAAAATACTCAATAAAATCTTAGCAAATAGATTACAGCTACTCATTAAAAAAAATTATACATCATGATCAAGTATGCTTTATCCTAAGGATACAAGGTTGGTTTAACACATGCAAATTCATACATGTAATTCACCATACCATATGATCCCCTCAATAGATACAGAAAAATGTTTGATAAAATTCAGCATCCTTTTCTAACAAGAACACTTAAGAAAATAGACATAGATGACACATTTATTAAGCTAATTGAAGTCATCTGTGACAATCCCATAACCGATATCATACTGAATGGAGCAAAACTGAAAGCTTTTCCACTTAGAACTGGATCAAGACAAGAATGTCCACTATCACCACTGCTATTCAACATAGTTCTAGCCAACACAATCAGGCAAGAGAAGAATATTTAAAGAACATCTAAATGGGGGCAGAAGAGCTCAGAAACTTAGAAAACCTTAGAAACTTCACTGCGGTACTCCTGAAAGTGATCAAGAAATACAGTAAAGGGGCTGGGCATGGTTGCTTACACCTATAATCCTAGCACTCTGGAAGGCTGAGGCAGATGGATTGCCTGAGTTCAGGAGTCCAAGACCAGCCAGAGCAAGAGCAAGACCCTGTCTCTAAAAACAACTGGAGGTTGTGGCAGGCACCTGTAGTCCCAGCTACTCAGGAGGCTGAGGCAAGTGAATCACTTGAGGCTAAAAGTTTGAGGTTGCTGTGAGCTATAACACTATGGAACTCTACTGAGGGTGACAAAGTGGGACTCTGTCTCAAAAACCACCCTTCAGATATCACCTAACCCTAGTGAGAATAGCCCACATCGCAAAATCCCAAACCTGCAGATGCTGGTATGAATGTGGAGAGAAGGGAACACTTTTACACTGTTGGTGGGGCTGCAAACTAATACAGCCTCTTTAGAAAGAAGTATGGAGAATCCTCAAAGAACTTAAAATACACCTTCCATTTAATTCCACATTTCCATTAGTAGGCAAAAGAAAAGATTCATTTTATCATAAGGACATTTGCAGTAGAATGTTTATCACAACTCAATTTATAATTGCCAAAGATGTGGAAACAACCTAAGTGCCCATCAACCCAGGAATGGATTAATAAACTATGGTATACGCATACCATAGAATACTATTCAGCCATAACAAAAGATGGAAATTTTACATCTTTTTTATTAACCTGGATGGAACTGAAATACATTCTTCTTAGTAAAGTATCACAAAAATGGAAAAGCAAATATCCAATGTACTCAATACTAATAGGAAGGCAGTAGATGAACTAATATATACCACACAAGAAAAAAACTCAATTCAATTCAAGTTGGAGGGAGGGTGGAGGAAAGAGAGGGGTTGATGTGCTCCCACGTAATGGGCACAATGTAAGGATATATGGCACATCTCCTGGGTGCAGGACACAACAACAGAGACTTTATCTAACAAATGCAAACATTGTAACCTAGTTGTTTATACCCTCATATAAATCTGAAATTTTTTTTTTAAAAAGATATCACCCCAACTAACTTGGGAATTTTCCAAGGAATGGAAAGAGCAGTTTTGTTTGCTTTGAGAATGTCTACAGACTCTAGATTCAACCATGTACTTACATTAAAGAGACTGATGAAAACAAAGACCTCTTGAGATATTCTGAATGAGGAAAAAACCCAAAGACTATAAAACTTTCCTACTATTTTCACTAAAAATATCCAAACTGGGGTTTTTTTATTTCAACAACTCAAATCCATTTAGTTCCAAGTTTTCTCTACTCTGTACTACTTAGCTGCCATAGTCACCTTTATAAAGTAGTATATTGATCTCCCTGATGGCCCCTTCCATGATTCCCTAGACTTATTTTAACATTTAAGATTCTCCAAAATATAATCCCAACCACTTTATGTTACTTTTCCTCCATGTAGACAACCAGTGACTCAAATAAGTTGCACATTATAAAAATACCTGAATGTGCTGGGTCATTCTGCCCCTGATTTCTCTTTGGAACCACAGCCTTCTTCCTACCTTCCACAATAGAAACTCAGCCCATACCTCAAGGTTCATCTACCCTAATCTTGCCTATCACTAGGTGGACTCTACTGCCATCTCAAAGCACTGTATACACTTTATGATACTTTAATACTGTGCTTGGAAGTTTAGGTTTTATTTTGGTGTCTTATTGTGGTTTTTAGGAAGTGGGATCTAAGTTTCCTTTCTGGATTGTTTTTACTTCAAGGCAGGAACTGGGTTTTAGAACAATAGCATTAATCCTATTATGTGTTGAATTAAATATTTATGGTGACTTCTTTCTAGATATCTCAAGGCATCCCCAGATACATCTGAATTGTGGAATTGTGGAAAGACCATCACAAAAGTTAAGCTATGTTGGTTTAGTTAAATAACTTAATCTCTTATGTAGAAACACACCTATAGTTAGTTACTTTCCAAATTGTTCGTGGTCTTAATACAAATAGCTACTCAAGAGGTTTCTTGTAATTTCTATACTCAGGAAAATGTCATTGCTGATACATCTGTTCACTCATTTTTTTCTCAACATTGTGAGCACTTACCAGGTATTAGGTTCAACAAACGAAAAATAAGAGAAAGTCATACAACTTGGTATATATTCATTCATCTTTGGTTTAGCAACACAAAACAAAAGGCCCAATTTTTTTTTTTTACAAAATGGTATGTTTTACTTAACTCTGATAGCTGAAGACTATTCTTTCAATTTCTTTTCATCTTCAAAAAAAATTTTTTTTTCTTTGAGACAGAGTCTCACTCTATTTTGACCTGGGCTAGAGTGCCATGGCACCAGCCTAGCTCACAGCCTCAAACTCTTGGGCTCAAGCAATCCTCTTATCTCAGCTGTCCAGTAGCTGGGACTACAGGCATGTGCTATAACACCCAGATAATTTTTCAGTTTTTAAAAGAGAGACAGGATTTTACTATTACTCAGGCTCATCTCAAACTCTTAAACTCAAGCCATCCACCTGCCTCGGCTTCCCAAAGTGCTAGGATTAAAGGTCTGAGCTACTGCACCCAGCCCAAATGTTATGTTTTGCCCTTTTTAAGTCTATAAATTGCCGCAAGTCCCTTTGAACACAGATGAAGGACGAATAGAGAATATAAATGATGCATCTGCTAATACTCATCATCTAAATGACTCGAAAGCTCCACAGATCATATCACCACCTACAGAAAGCACTCTGAGATATATCTTGCTCCATTTGGAAACCGTGATGAATAAGATAATCTCGTCAAGTTTCTTTCTTTCTTGCTGCAGTGAAACATCAAGAATTTGGGCCCTGAGCACATTTAGCCATTAATGATCCCACAGCACAAATCATCTAAAACGAAATGCTCATAATCCAGACACCTTGGCCTAATGCCAAAGGAAGTAATTACATCCAGTCTACCTGAAATTCCCAGAGCAGTGAGAGCTGGGATCCAGAGTTGTTTCCTGCTTAGCTGAACTATTATCCAGGATCATTGTACAGCAATAGAACAGCTGTTAGATTTGACTGATTTCTACTTTATTCTAGTCTGGGTAACTAAAATGCCTCGGCAAAAAATTCTTTGAATAAGAACTTGCACAGTTATGACCTAAAGATTACTTCATCTTCCTATAAGACCCAGGAATTCTGTTGCCAAGAAAATACATTGATGAGGTTATATAACCTCAACATTAGAAAGCGCTCTGTGGCATTGACATATTTTAAAGGACTGCCAGGAATTCATTTTCATCATCTTTATCAGAAAAAAGAAAAGCCAGTGGCATGTTCTACAAAGACCCACTGGTTTCTTCAATGATAATAATTTATAACCCTAGGATGTCATATTTTTGTTTAATGAATGATTCTAAATCATATGCATAAGAAATTATGATACCTTTTATAGATGGTTCTTAATAATATCATAATTTTTTTTCTCCTTTGCAGGTCAGGACTCAGTTATTAATTCCTAATCCTAAAATTAGAAACCTTTTATGTATTTTACTGAATGCCATTAATAATTAGATAATGTGGTAAACTGCTAGAGGAGAAACTCTTACTGTTGTCTTCTCTCCCAGATCCTTATTTTCTATTTTATAAGCTGAAAATAAAAGCAGCTAAGTCTTTGTCTGGGCCTATCAGTGGAAAAGCAAGGAAAAGTGATGAATAAGGAATAGCTCCCAAAAGGAATAGCTAATTATTGCTAGCATTTACGGGGGACCTCACTATGTACCAGGCACTATGTTAAAGATATTATGTGATCTCCTGTTATTATCACCAGAATCCTATAAAGTAAGTGCTTTTAGCATTCTCAGTTTAATGAAGAGGAGAATCAAGCTTTTAAAGGCAAATAACTTGCTTAGTATTACAGTTAGAAAGTGGCAGAATCATGATTTAAAAATCAGACAGACTGACCCCAAGTCTATAATGTAGACGTTAGGAAAATTTCACACATCATAGTTTTTGAAAAGCTGAAACACTATAACAGAAACCAAGCAAAACTCTCAAGTCTTTTGTGAAAAAAAAATGGTGTTAAATTTTAAAATAGTCAAAAGAACTAGTTAGCCACATAAAATAATAATCATTGTTCCACCAAAGTTCCAAATGCAAGGACACTTCAATAACTGTGGTCTCAGAGGGTTTGATCAGATATAGTTTATTTTGAGTAGGACATTCAGAAAACTGGTACTGTTTTTGCACTTGGTTTTGAGCAAAAAGGAAAAGAAAGTAGACAAGAACTTATTGAAACACAATATTTTAAGGATTTTTTTATTACCATAAAATAATTAGTACTACTTGGAATGCTGCAATGAGAAGACCAGTAGTACCTGAGTTCAAAAAAGGTTCATTGGGGTTCATTTTCTTTCACTGAGACGTTAAAGGGAGTGAGCAAATACAATCCAAACACTTGCATTTGAGCCTTCTGGAAAAATCTAATTGGCATTTTGTTTTGTTTTGGGTCTTGTTTTCCCCTTTTGTTGTTATCAAACCCTAACTGTTCACAAAAATCCATCAAGTAGGGTCATTTACTTCTTGCATATCTCACTTCTTCAGGGCTTACTGTATTAATAAAAGAGAACAGCATACTAAAAGAATGAGATACTAATCCTACGAAGGAATTTGAAAGCGCACTTCCTTCTGGCAGATATGTTTTAAAATGGGCTGGGTAGGGAAAAGGTTTTGTTGAATCAGTGGTATTTCTTTAATCTTCCATGTCAGGTAGGCCAAAACCTCTCACAAATGTTTTTAATTACTCAACGTTAGCTCTTATTTTCTAAGGCAGTGGTTTATAAAATTTGGCATGCATTGGCATCACCTGAAGAGCTAGTGGAAACGGATTGCTATTTCCCCCATCCCTGGAATTTCTAATCAGCATTTTTAGAGTGAGGCCATAGATTTGTCTCCCCCACGTGTTACCAGAGGATACTTGATGCTACTGGTCTGTGGACAATACTTTGTGAAACGCTTTCCCAAGTTATTTAGAGGCATCCTTTTGCCATGCTGACATTTGAAGTATGTAGTATTTTTTTTATCCTACTTTCTACTTCTTTTCCCCCTGTGCCACAATTTCCAGAATCTTTGAACTATGTAGCACACATAGCACTATGAAGATTTTGTGGTCATAATCACGAGCAACTCACTCAAGTCTATGTGCCTGTCCCAATCTCTGCTAATCAAGATATTTCACTGGCATTTTTAAAAATTGAGACCAGAAGTGTGCAAATATTTCTTGCTCAGATGTAAGAGTCTCAAAGTATGAAAGGTAGGATCCCTTGGTAACCATATTTCTTTTATGTGGTGAGAAGTAGAAGTGACAGATGGAAGAAGGGCATTAGAAGGTTGAGTTCTAGATGTCCCTGAAGTGCCATTACACCTCTGCCCTTCCTGTTCTTTGGTGACATGAAGTCCCCCAGTGATCTGCTAAGCAAATGTTTTTTCCTCATCACCAGCCAGAATTGGCTTTTTGTTACTTACTATTGAAAATACAACAGCTCTTTTGTCTGCACTTGTCAATGCATACATGTTTATTCCTTTTAAGTAGTTAAAACCATGTAGAAGCAAGTAACAAATCACCAAGATTTAGTGTATAATTAATCTGGTTCATACAAACACATCCCAGATCACTTGACTCAGAAACTATGTTCCTCATGACGGGACTTGAGAGAAACAAATTGTCTTGCCCAGGTGGATAGTTCAAGGTCACCATTATTATACAGAGAGTGGGACCCAATGTCAGTCCCTGGATAGCAGCTAGACCCCTAGGAACCACAAGAACTAGTCCAGAAAGAAGAGAATGATGTTGGGCGGCACCTGTGGCTCAAAGGAGTAGGGCCCTGGCCCCATATGCCAGAGATGATGGGTTCAAACCTGGCCCTGGCCAAAAACTGCAAAAAAAAAAAAAAAGAGAGAGAGAGAGAGAGAATGATGTTCAGCAACAGGGTAAGACAACATATAAGGTCCTGGAACTCAGCTTGCTTTTCACTTTGAAAATTCGAGTGACCAACTCCTCCTGGATTATCCAGGACTATCCTGGTTTTTAAAATATAAATCTCAAATCTCAGGAAACTTCTCAGTCCTGAGAGAACCTAGACATTTGTCCAACCCACTATTTATTCAAATAGTGAGCCTCTGCCCTTTGTATTTGGGAAACTTATGGTTTTTCAGAACAGAAGCTTATTAAGAAAATCTGATGATCTTGGTTCTATGAATAAACATCCTTTTGATAAAAAAAAAAAAACCTCAAGAAATCCTTGTGTAACTACCCACTCCTAGCACTTTATTGATCTGTACCCATATTATTTTATGGACTTTTTCCTTCATGTTGAAAACCAAACTTAGTCTTTTCTTTTTTTACATTTATCTGCCTCAGTTGAAAAATTGTCTTCATCTAAAGGTCAGTGCTAAACTGCAGAAGCTGAAAATGTTGACGTATTTCCTTGACTCTTACTACTCTCCATTTTCATTAGAAATTCACCTTAACATATATGAAACTATTAAAATGTTACTTCTCTGATAGTATTTGGTTTTTAATAGAAGACACTTATTAACCTAAATCCTTAACCTCAAAGGAATTTTAGTCACTGAAATTTATAAATCAGTAATAGGCCCAAACTGCATCAGTGCTAATGTTGAACAATATGAGATGTATTGCCTTGTATTCTGATGAAATTATCATTTAACCAAATGTGTCAGGTCCTCTCAAATATACCAAAGTACAGAGTCAGCATTCATCAAATACTTACTGAATGAATATATGCCTGTGTGACATCTTGAATATAGAAGCTTCTGAAAAATAATCAGATGTTTTTCGCCACAGTCACCCATCATTTCTGAGTGAATGTAAAGCAGTGACTCTGCATTTCAACAAGCAATTCCTGCTTCTCCTCTTCTTTCCCACACTTCATTTTCCAGGGATGCCACCATCACTCTTCCCATTACTGTACCTCGAAAACTGGGCGTCCTTGCTTTAATTCATTATCCTCAACATCAACACAACATCTGGTCTTATTAATAATGTCTTATGGTAATCTCTCTGATGCTTCTATCCTGCTTCAGGTCATGTTAACTTTGGCCTGAACCATTATAATAACTTCCTATCAGGGTGCCTAACCCTGTTTATCTTCTATGTAAACTACTGTGACATTTTGTGATACTTAAGTATCATTTGATCATGCTCTTCACATCATGAAAAACACTTATGGCTTTTCGCTAGCTACTAGCCACTGAATCCGAAAAATGAAGCATACAAAATAATGATCATCCCCCAATATATATTTCAAGAGTAATCAAAATTAAAACTGTTATCATTTGCAGTAATTTCAATCCAAAGTCATTCCTGACATTAAAATTTAGATGTATTGCTAGTTTCTACCATGGATTTCCTGTCTCTCCTATGGTACTTTGCTACACAATTGCAGGCATTTCTAGATGGAAATAGCACCATGTGGTACGTTTGGTCTACAGGGAACAACAAACTTGTGGTAATGGAACCTAGTTCCCAAGATAATTTTCTTTTCTTTATGTAAATGCAAAAGCTGCTAATTTAATGAATTAACCCAGCATAGAGTGCTAATTTTTCTATGTGGTTTCTTTTTCTCCTCAAAAATGCTATTTATATTCCTTTAAGAAATCACATAGTAAAAAGGCAACACATGTGAAATTAGTTATGACAAACCCTAACTATGAAAATAAATATTTACAAAAATAAATATGATTTCTAAAGCATTTTAAACAGATATGAATCTCAATAAGTAAGAAACTTGAACTACAAGGCTTAGCACTATCTTAGGCATGCAAGGAATAGTGCTGCCCAGTTTATACCTCCACCTTGCTCAGTCTCACTGCTACTCTAACAAAACCATCACAAGGGTTTTTTAGCACCCTGAAAGATTCCAGACTGATAAAGTAGCCATCTGAAGACACATCCAAAGCACTTGCTAAGGGGAAATTTTCAAAAAGAATACCCACATGAGAGTAAAACACAATTCAATTCAAGAATCACGGAGGGGGAAGCTTGATAAGCTTTCACCTAACGGGCACAGCATAGGAAGGAGTATATGCCATATCTTCTGAGTAAAGGGCTCAGCTACCTCTTGGACTTTATCTAACAAATGCAAATAATGCAACCTAATTCATATGTACTTTCATATTAATCTGAAATTTAAAAAAGAAAACGAAGAGGGTATCATCCTCTAGGGAAAAAGCTTATGCTTTATTGAAAGATCTCTGTATAGTACAATGTCCCCAGTAGATAAAATAAATCATCTAGAAGTCAATAGGTGGTAGAAGGTATGGTCCCACTTATAGTTACTTTGAATAAGCCATTGAGGAACTTTATTATTTTCATCCCTATGTCTTTGATGCCCAAATGGAGCACACTTTACCAGGGTCCCATTGAATTATAAGTATGGCTGACATCTGGAACCTGTGATGTCCTTGCATCCAGGAATCAGCAAGCAAGAAGAGGAGTAGCCATCTTGGGAAGGATAATTCACCCATGTGATCAGAAAGAGGTAATCCTGCTCTTACAGAGTGGTATCCAGGTGATCCACTTTAGTGTATCTTGGTGAGAACTCACCCATTTATTACTTTAATTGGTCAGGTATCATAACCAAGTCCTCAGAAAGACATGGTATTAAGAATTTTAGGATTCTCGGGGACAAGCATTTGGTCAATGCCATCAAGAGAACCATCAAGTACAGCAGAAATGATAGCTAAAAGAAAGTGCAGAATGGATAGTGAAGGAGCATGACAAGCATTACTTTTAGACCAAAGACCAAATGAAGTGGTAGAAACTCATTCCCTTAGGCTACCTCTTCTAAGTTTATTCCCAAGAGGAGAGGCAACAGGAATCTTGGAAGAGCTTCTCTCCAAATATATAGTAGAAAGTGGCCCTGAGCAGTGCAATAGATGGATGTTGAAACTATGGAGATGTCCTGCCAAGATTTCCCTTCAAAGAAGGAATTGCCACTCAATTGTGAATAAGTGTCTCCTTTGGTGGGCACCTCAGCTACAAATTAAAACCTTGTCCAAAGTCATGGCCTTCCCATGCAGTCCATAACTGGTAACTGAATAAGGTGTCAGCATAAAGACTTGGCCATCTTGACTCAACGTGAAATAACTTTAATGGATAATTTTTTCTCTAGAGAGTGCTCTGTTATAAGCTTTTCTCAGGCTTCATTGCACTTTAGCTTCCCTCTCCGCCCTGTAATGGTTCTCCCTCTATCTTTCATAGAGGTTGATCTCTAACAAGCATCCTGTATCCAAAGTACAACCTGAAATAATTGCCAAAAGGCTTGCAAATATTTGAAACTAAATTTCTAGGGATATACTATGTGTTGAAACTAACATTTCCCCAACAGCAAGCTCAAGCTAAAATTGACAATTACATTCACACTCTAACTATGCCTTGATAAAATGTAGGCAATAATAATTTTATAAGTGGTCTTTCCTGATCTAGATAACCTGAGATTTAATCCTAAATCTACCACTCCCTAGATCAGTGATTCTTAACTAGGGACAATTTTTCTCCCTAACAGATATTTTTCAAAGCTTAGAAGCATGTTGGGTTGTTACAAGTGAAAGGAAGTGCTACTGGCATCTAGCAGGTAGAAGCAAGAAGTGTTGCTAAACATCTCACAATGTGCAAGACAGTATCCATAACAATGAATTCCTGTTCAAAACATCAGAAGTGAAACATATTAGCAAGAAGAAAACGAGTGATCCCATCTCAGGGCAAGGGACTTGAAGAGAAATTTCTCTAAAGATCGGCGCACGGCCTACAGATACATGAAAAAATGCTCACCATCTTTAATCATCAGAGAAATGCAAATCAAAACTACTTTGAGATATCATCTAACCCCAGTGAGATTAGCCCACATCACAAAATCCCAAAACCAGAGATGCTGGTGTGGATGTGGAGAAAAGGGAACACTCCTACACTGCTGGTGGGAATGTAAATTAATACATTCCTTTTGGAAAGACATCTGGGGAACACTTAGAGAACTAGAAATAGACCTGCCATTTGACCCTGCAATTCCTTTATTAGGTATATTCCCAGATGACCAAAAATTGCATTACAACAAAGACATTTGTATCAGAATGTTAATTACAGCCCAATTCATAATTGTCAGGTCATGGAAGAAGTCCAAGTGCCCATTGATCCATGAATGGATCAACAAACTGTGGTATATGTACACCATGGAATACTATGCAGCCATAAAGAAAGATGGAGACTTTACATCCTTCATGTTCACATGGATCGAGTTGGAAAATGTACTTCTTAGCAAAATATCACAAGAATGGAAGAAAAAGTATCCAATGTACACACTCCTATTATGAAATTAATTTATACCTTTTATATGAAAGTTATAACCTAATAACAGCCTAAGAATACAGGGAGGGGGGAGGGAAAGGGGAGGGGAGAATGAGTGGAGGGAGGGGGATTGGAGGGATCACTTCTGAGGTTTATCTTATAAAGGTACAAATGAATCTTTCTAAGAGTAGAATGTGAACGTTTTAAAATAATAACTAAGAAAATAAAAAAAAGAAATTAAATAACAAAGAAATCATTAAAAATATTGTCATTACTCCTGTTATATCCACCCATGATCACAGGCAAACATCTCCAAAAAAAAAAAAAGATTCTAGGAATCTCCCATTAATCCATCACTATAACACAATGGGAGAAATCATTATGTAAGGCCATACACACACACATGGCCATCACTGCTGCCTCCATCAGGCATTTTTGTACTTAGCATTAGCATCTCTAAAAAGAAGAGGAGATTTAAGCAGATTTATCTTCAATCCACATGACCAAAGAAAATATGCGAATGTAGTATTTTAACGAGAAAATCACAAATTATGTTACTATTATTACCTTCTTTAAATTTCCACATGGCACAATTTATTTGGCAACTTTTAATTTGGCTCAAAATCACAGGAAACTATTTGAAAAAGCACAGTATAGTCTAGAATTAATAAACAAAAGTAACCCATATTTAAACTCACTGGCCTCTGAAATATGCACAGTTAACACAGACGGAGTATCCAGAGCCCAGTGCAGAAAAACATCTTAGAGGAATAAAAAAAAGTGGCCTGTTTTAGTCTGTTTTAAAAAGAGAATGACAGGATGATTGGTGGGACCACACCTATGGTTCATCTTACAAGGGTACATGTGAATCTTTCTAAATGTAGCATATAAATGTCTTAACACAATAACTACGGTAATGCCATGAAGGCTATGTTAACCAGTTTGATGACAATATTTCAGATTGTATGTAGAACCAACACACTGTACCCCATGACTGCATTAATGTACACAGCTATAATTTAATAAAATAAAAAGAGAATGACTTCAAAAATTAATTCCATTAATAGTGAGTAAAAAACATAGAAATTACTTAATATAGAGAGTACTTTGGCTATGAGAATTCAAAACAAATCTGATGCTACTTTATGTTATTTTAAAAAGGCAATAAATCTTTTACACGTTTACTATTACCACTCATGCTATTAAATATTTGCATCTATCTTAATGTTCTATTTATTCTTGTATCAGCTAAATGGCTTTTTCAATATCAAATTACATACTTACTCAGAAGTAAGAGCAAAATTTTCAAACCCAATTTTCAAACCAGAGAAGCTTTTTATGCTGAAATATCAGCTGAGCGTTCCATGAGGGGAAACACGCACACACACACTCACAACCCCATTATTATGTATTCCAGCTTTGTCCTAAGCACTTACCATCCCAAATTCAATTGGCTTTGCTCAGGAAAATTTTGTAAAGAACAAAAAGACAACTGTGGGAAAGTAAGTATTTGATTTTATTTAGGTCAACAACTGTTACTGAGTGTCTATCCCCTGATAAGGACCTGGACACTTTGAAGATAACTGATGAATCGAAAGTGCATAGTTCCCCTCAGAGAGTATATGGTCTAGCTAGCGAGAAATACAGATTCTCTCACTACACACGGTTGTTTTACTAATAGGACATACTTTTACTTATATTTATATTTCCATTTACTTGTTTATAACTTGGCTCCTCCCTTCTCAGCTACTAAACCCTCCAAGGTTTAGTAGGGCTCCTGTCTGCTCCACTCATCACTGTATATCCTGCCCTACTAGACACCTGGCATGTTGGATATGTAAGATATTAATTATGCTGAAGTCCCTACCCCACCCTCAGATCAGTGATTCACTAGAAGTTACTCACATATTCAGTGAAGCTGATACTCATGATCATAGTTTATTACAGCAAAAAAAAAAAAAAAATAGACAAACAGATGATAGATGGGTAGATTAATCAGCAAAGAAAAGGCACCTATAGAATACTAGGAGAGATTAGGCACAAGCTGTCAGCTGTCCTTTCCCAGTGGAGCTTCCAGACAGCACTTAATTCTTCCAACAATGATGGGTGACAACACACAGTAAGTTTTGCCAATGGGAGAAACACCTGAGCTCTCCTATTCAGAGTTTTTATTGGCAGTCAACCATATGCTTAGGACACTCATGTGACTGACCTTAGTTACTCAATCTTCTGTCCCTTTCAGAGTCAAACTGACAAAACCTTGCTAAGGCCCCATCATAAATCACATTCTTAAGCAAAACGTATCTCTGTGGCCTAAGGCTCCAGAGATGCAAAGATACCCTTATAAAGCAGGATATTTCAATGTTCCTTCCCCCCAAAGGCCAGTTCTTTTACTGGGATATATAAGGTCGGGATATCCCAAGCCTGTTGAGTCAATACTTTGCTATACATGGCCACTTACTAAATACTGAGAGAATGAAATGTGAGGAATTTTATTACAGGAGATGAACAGAATATTTTAACAGTATGTAGAAAATGATTCAGCTTTCATTTTAAAATCAGGGAAAGTCTCCCTGAGGGCACAGGTTGGACTGCAATATACAAAATAAATGGAAATCACCAAATTAAAAGAAGGCCTACGTGACGGGAGGGAGGAAAGGGAGGTTACAATGGTAGAAAACACACGCCAGCAAAGTGAACCAGCAGCACCGAAAACCTGGACACATGTTTCTCGTTCTTAAAATAATACGGAACCAGACTTGAATGTTTACAGAGAAGTGAAAACTCTCTGTATCGATTTCTTTTAAATACATCATTGAAATTTTATACCCAAATAAAACAACCCCTTCTGTTCCTTCTGTTGGCCTACACATTGAGGGCCTCTTCTTACCCCCACTCTTCTTAGTAGTTCATTTATTCAAGAAATAATTCCTGAAATTTACTCTGTCCCAGCCCTCATGCGGAGTGCTGCACCCTGGACACAGCTGCTGCTCACTGCCTTCTCACAACACACACACACAAAGGTGTTATGCCCTTCACAAAAGCACAGGCTAAGAAATATTTTACAACCCCCACTAGACTTTGGACAAGGAGGGGCTCTGAGTGTACAGAAGGGCCTTTTTTATAGTCAGAGTCCTGGACTGATAGGATGAGATCTCTAACAGTGGTAAATGTAGAGCTTCAGAACTCAGATCAGACTCCCTCCCCCACATTTTCTAACACCTCGCCCTGCTTCGCTTGACGTGCTGAGCTACCTAAATTAAGCTCTGAACAGGTATTTAATGGGCCCTCAATTATATCAACATATTGGAGAAATTTTTTAAATATAAAGTAATTATTCCCTGTACTTAAGTATCTGGGAACATAGAAAAGAAGATGTAGATGGAAATTATCTCAAGTTCAAGCCCAAAATACAGCAAAAGTCACAGGATAGGTTAGACAGCATTCAGAGGAGGTAAGAATGGAATGTGATGAGACATTAGTTTTTGAAAAA
Organism: Galagoides demidoff; assembly: GCA_963574575.1. Classification (NCBI taxonomy): domain Eukaryota; kingdom Metazoa; phylum Chordata; class Mammalia; order Primates; family Galagidae; genus Galagoides; species Galagoides demidoff. Next base: position 24,577 of record CAUYQV010038404.1, on the reverse strand, counting down.
AAAAATTTTAGCTGTAGCCTGATTATTTAATAGCTGCAACACAAAGTAATAAAGAGGTAAACATATTAGGAAAATTGGCAAAAGCTCTCTGAAGACATAAATGGGAAGTTAGACGAATTAGTTGATTTTAGCTTGTGGAACAAAGCCCAAACTTCTGCTTCTCTCTACACATGCTGAGAACAGCTTGGAAGTTCCCAGGCAAGAATACCACAAATTTGTATCAAAAAACCTAAATCTTATAATCCCCAAAGTGATGGAAATCTATGATTTCAAGAAACCCAAGGAAAAAAAATGCATAAACATCATGGTGAGAGAGAAGAGAATGTATTGACTGTTCTCTCAATGAAAAAGGAACCAAGGGTTGTGACTAAGATTTTCACATTAGTGCCCACTTCAGCAGCACATATACTAAAATTGGAACAATATAGAGAAGATTAGCAGGGCCCCTGCACAAGGATGACACGCAAATTCGTGAAGTGTTCCAAAAAGAAAAAGTTGTTCACATTACCCACAGGTTGTCCCTTTGGTTCTTTTAATACTGTAGTATTGAATTTATCTAAACAAAACAGAGAGGAGACAAGGCTTAAGTTCCTGGCACTCAAAACTTAAAGGCTTTCCAAATGTCACTGTGACAGGTGTAATTCCTTATTCTCCATTTGAAAAAATACTAAAAGAGGTCCGTAACCAAAGTAGCAGTTTGATAACACTGAAAGAACAACAAAAATTCAGCTCCTCTCTTTTTTGTTTGCCCCAAGAGAATTTCTTTCTCTCTCCCAGACTCTTTTGTCTCACTTCTCTCTACATTCTCACCCCTCATTAAATATTGGTAAAAACAGAGCATAGAGGAAAACACACATGTAACAATATTTCTTGACCTCTTACTAAGGCCAAGGAACTCTACCATGAGGTAACATGGTCCTACTCAGGTGGCATGTGTATTTTCATGGTCTTACCTTCTAGATCCTTCATTGAAATTGTTTTATAAAAGAATTCTTTACCATCCAAAGAGAAATTTGTTTATTTGCAGTGCTTTATCCTAAAGAATATCAAGAGCTTAAGCGGTTTTTCCAAAACACATGGGGCTTCAAAGTCCAGGTAGTGCCTCTTCGGTATGGTATAATGAATCCCAACATGGCAAGAGAGGACCAAAAGACCAAGGAATTGGTAAAAAGGGAAAACTTTCAAAGAAAGAAGGGAATTCTGGGGTGTCTGATGAAGATGAATTTTGAATGAGAAAATAATTTAATGAAAAAATAACTGGTATGTTTAGAGGGGGAAGAGTATTGGATTGCACCAACACCATTCTACCTATTATAAAAATAATTGCAGGGTTTATATGAGGCACTCATTTTTTATTCCCCCTGAGCCTTTCATGGTAGAAGGTCTTTGCTAGGGCAGAGTAAAGGGCTGTTTGATATGAGAAGAGAATCATTACCCACTTAGGGTAGGATAGATAGCATGAGAAAAACTTAATAAATTTGGATGCTCCAATACAAAACATTTCAGTCCTTCTCAGCTGATAAACAGGACCCTAACCCTTGAAAATAAAGTGTGTTCTCACAGAGAGAGCAAGGGGGAAAAGAAGCAAGGGAGCAGACTCGTTCTCCTGCATACCAATCTGTCCACTCAGAACGTGCTTGGGGCTCTCAAATGTGGCTCATCCATGCCACGGAGTACTACTCAGCCATCGTCAACAGTAAAATAGTGTCTTTCGCAGCAACTTGGATAGAATGAGAGGACATCATTCTAAGTAAGCCAGAAACAAAGAACCAGGTGCTGCATGCTCTCACTGACAAGGAGCTCAGTAATGAGTGTGCATGGTCATTCAGAGCAACTTAATGGCACTGGAGATTCGGAATCAGGAGGGGTGGGAGAGGGGTATAGGATGGAAAATTACCTATTGGTTGTATACTCTTCCTGTGTGATGGGGATATTGAAAGCCCAGACTTTACCACTAAACAAGTTAGCCATGGAGCACAAAATGTTTCCCCTAAATTGGTTTAAATTTTTAAAAAAATTCAGGTTTTATCATAAAAATCTACACCACAAGGAGGTGTAGGAATGAGCCACGAAAAAGACACAGATGTGAAAAGAGGGGCTGCCTCAGTCTCCTCTCAGAGACAGTAGGCTCCTTGGAAGCAGAGATGCAAGAAGGCAGACCTCCTGGGGGTCATTCCTGCTCAAAGGTGGAGCATCCCATATATGCTAAGGGTAGAGCCAGCCCTCCAGTCTCCTTCACTATAAAGTATCAGTAGAATTTTCTGGTAGTGAGACCAAAAGATTTAATTGAGTATCAATGTTTGGAAAAGAGCGTAAGAAAACAAAGCACTTTAAATGCTCAGAAAAGAAACCGAAATGCACTTCAACAAAAAGCACAAAATCACCCAAAGGTTATTATTGCAACAACGATGGCAGTATGAGCAATTTCTCTAGAAGAGAAAATCTGTAACTTCTAAACTCACTTAGGGTGGGATAGACAGCAGGCGGAAAAACTTAATAACTTTTTATGGGTTATTCAAGAAAGGAGGACTTCACATTCATTGTTCAGTTACTTCTGTTAGAACTAAATTGGAACATGATGGTAAAATATTGCTACGAAATGAAGAAAAAACTTCACAGCGTGTCATCTGTGTTTAATAGGAGTCTGATTCTATTAATATTTATCTGAGAATAAAAACTTCACCCAAACGAGATAATAGAAAGTATAGCAGATCTTTAGTGCCACCATCATTAGATAAATCTAAATGACATAAGGAATTGCTAACATCCAATCCCAGCAGGGCTGTGAACTTTCCCGTGAAACTATATATAAAGCTCACTTAAAATGGTCTTTGGAGGAATACAGATCTATGCTAGTTGTATGACCTTGGGCAAGCCACTTAATCTCTGAGTGCCACACATTTAGAAAGTCAGTTAAATATTTATTGAGCATTACCTACGGATCGAGCACCAGACAAACTACTGCAGTATAATATGAAAGCAGGCAGTTATAACACCCAACTTTCTAGAGCTTACATTCCAGTGGGGACTTTTTTTTGAAGGGAGCAAACAATGTAAGTTTTATAAAATGCAGTATACAAAATATATACTATACTTACATAAAATAATATATACAAATACCTTCACATACATAGTATTATACATTTCATATCTCAATTATTATTAATGTTATTAATGACAACGTGGGCCTCAGGATGCGGCTTTTGCAAAGGCAATTTGGAAAGATAATTTTTGTGGAAGTCTAAAAACGTCGAGGAAAAAATAATGTCAAAGCGATCAAATTGCCATTTCTAACAAAGATATCACAAGCACAATGAGACGGACACTGTGCAAAAAATGTATTTTGATATTTTTAAATGACACCTATTTGGCAGACATCATTCTTTTTATAAAGAAAGTTCTCTGCCTTTCAGTTACACAATCAAGACCTAGTTTAATGGTAACTGGCTATTTTGGACAAAGAAAAGCCAAGAGGTGGGTTAATTTCATTTCTCAGGACTGGAACATTAAAATAACCTTGGGAGCAATTTACTTTCAAGAAAAGGAATTTGGGGCTAAAAACAATTTCAGTAAATATTAAAGATATTCATGGTAATAGGAGTGTAATAAAGAAAATATTACTACAGTTGCCAAAGACTCCTTTTTCTGAAAGCTTGCAATCTAGAAAAGATAATAAAAGATAAAAAGGGAAAATTCAAAAAATAACTGTGATTTTTTGTATATGAAAAAGACAGGGCAGCTCCCGTAGCTCAGTGGGTAGGGTGCCAGCTACATACAGCAAGGCTGGCAGGTTTGAACCTGGCCTGGGCCAGCTAAAACAACAATGATAACTGTAAAAAAAAAAAAAAAAAAAAAAAAGTCAGGCATTGTGGTAGGCACCTGTGATCCCAGCTACTTGGGAGGCTAAGGCAAGAGAATCACTTAGGCCCAAGAGTTTGGGAGCTTTGACACCACAGCACTCTACCCAGGGCGACAGCTTGAGACTCTATCTCCAAAAAAAACCCACAGATTAAAAAGACTTAAAAATCAAAGGCTTTACTAAATTGTGGCTTTAAAGAAGTCAAGAACTAGAATTTCCTCTGTATCCCCTGGTCCAGGCAACACACAGCAAGTCTTCAAGAAGTACTTAGTGAATAAACTGAGCTTTCCAGCATCTGTAAACTCTCTTATCCATTTTAATAATTCAATAGCATCAAGTGAAAACACTGCTTAGTCATTCATTTTGCAAAGGCCTCACATGATACACTATAGTTCTGTGAATAAGCCAAATATTTCTGTTCTAATTCCATCTGACATGACACTGGAATAAATTTATGCTATTTCTTCATACTCTTTCCTGTTTCTTCCTAATTATTTTTTGTTCTCAGCTGCTATCACATGACCCATCATAGAATCCAGTCTGAGCCTCCTCTTCCATTTCCTCTGTTTCATCTTCAAATAATGTTTTAAATAATTAGATTTGATTTTCCTCTGCTGTTGTATCTCAGAGTGAAGGGATGTTTAAAAATCACTTGCAGAGGGGTGGTCTAAATCAAATTGTGACAAAGGGAATTCAGGATGTGATTAGTTGCTAGAAGTTTCCATAGAACTCAATATAATAGTTCTAAATACACTCTCAAAGTATTTTTACCACAAATGCCCAGCACAGTGCCCAGAACATAATTCAAGCCATATCTACATCAACCTGGACCACTGTGGTAGCCTTGTATAAGATTTTCCTGCTTCCAGTCTGATATCTCTACAATTCCTTTGCCACTGAGTGACCAGATTTGTCATTGTAAAGTGTAAATCAGATCATGCTGCTCTTCTGTGTAAAATGCTGCAATGATTTTCACTGCACTTGGACTCAACATATTCTAAAAGTCATGATCTTCATGGCCTTGTAGGATCTAGTCCCAGCAGACCCATCTAACTCCAACTTACTATTGGTACTTGCATTCACTATATATCACTATATGTGCCCTTTTTCCTTTTGGAGGCACCAAGTTCTTTTTAGAGACTTTGCATCTCTTTTTGGTTTTTTCTTTTGAAAGAAAAGTCCTACCCCAAAACTTTTTTAATAAGTGCCTTCTTATTCATCTCATATCTCTGTCACTGCTCAAAAAGGACTCCCTTTAGCAACCATTCTAAAGGAGCTACTATTTCTGGAGGTCCCTATCACTTCTCCCTGTCTTATTTCAATCATACATTTATCACTGTCAAAAATGATTACCTTTAAGTATGTGCTTGACTATTGATTAGATACCAATCTAACCAGATTTTTAAGGCCCACCACTATATATTAAAATATTTACAAGAGTAGAAATCAAGTGCTAAAATTTCTAAATAAAATATATCCCCACTACCCTACATTAACAAAATAGTAATGAAAGTCCAATTCAAATTTGGCATTTTTGACTCCTCAGTGTTCTGTTTCAAAATGTAATTGCAAGAGAGAGGGAGACTAACCCTCACCCACAGCCAAACCCCCTTCTCTTCCTACCTTGGAGATTGCTGCATGTAGGAATGGGCCACCGCAGTCTCTGCTGGAAAACCTGGGCTCTCCAGCCAGACTGAGGTGCTGCATGCAATCTGAGGTCTACTATTGGACCTCCCAGAATCTACCAGAAGGTTTCAACTTGCTGAATAAAGATTTTTGCTGAAAGGTGATAATCACAAAGTAAATCACTGGAGAAGGGGGGTTTCCATTGGCATGAAGTTTTTCTACACATGGGGAAGGGATTGGTTCCAATTAAAGAGCAAGAATTTCAATAGTCTAACCACACAGCAAAAAATCGTAACAACAACAATAATCACAGCTAACATGTACCAATTTTACCTTCTCAATGCCCTTAATTCTTGCCCTATCTGACACTGTCTTCTTCCTAACCCAACATGTCTTCAGCCCTCACCTACCTTATAGCAGCAGCCTCCTCATTAAGATGTCTCAGGAACCATCCCCACCCCTCCCATCTTCTTCGTGTTGTAACCAGAGTTAAAATACAAGCAGTCATGTCATCACCACCAGAAGCCTGTTGTATCAGTTTAAAAAAAATCAATGCAATCCATAATTTGATCTAAAGTCCCTTCACGTTTCATGTTTCAACCTGGCATCTCCAGCCATATCACAAATCACTCTTCTCTTTCATTCCCGAGGCAGCAGTCGCCCTGATCTTCACCCTGATCCTAAGATATTCCTGATACAGGTCCTTTGCTAATCTTACTGTGCATGGGAGAAACCTCTTTTGTCTCTCTTCCCACCTTCTCTTAGTGTTTTAGAGAGGGCTTATTTGGGCTGCTACCACACAATACCAGACACCAGAGACTGGGTAGCTTATAAACAATATAAATTTATTACTCACAGTTCTGGAAAAAGAAAAGATCAAGGCACTGGTAGACTTGATGTCTGTTGAGGAGCCAATTTCTGGCTCATAGGGTGCTTTTTGTCCTGTGTCCTCGAGTGATGGAAAGAGCAAGGCAACTGTTTGGTACCTCTTATATAAGGGCATTAGTCCCATTCATGGGGACTCTAGGACTCTATCCATATGAATGCATTACTTACCAAATATCCCAACTACCAATATCATCAGAATGGTAAATAGGTTTTTGACATGCAGATTTTCAGGGGACACAATTATTTAGACCCCTGTATTTAGTTAACATCTATTAACTTTTGACATCAGCTCTACTATCAGATTCTTGAGAAAGTTTCCTGATCTCTCAGACACAGAAAATAATGCAGAGTTAAAACACTCTATTCCTTTATTTCACAGCACTTATCACAGTTAAAATTTTATATAAGTTTATATGACTACTTAATTCATAGCCATCTTCGCAACCAAGCTTACAAACTCCCCAACTCACAGGTTCTATGAAGACAGATAATGATCTTGTTTTCTGTCACCCTTTTATTGTTAGAATACTATTCCTGGCATATAGTTGGTATTCAATGTGTTCTGCACTATTCATGTTACAGATGAGGAAATTAAAGCTTAAGAGGTTGAAGAATTTGGCCCCATCACATGTTTAGTAGACAGACTATGAAGCCAGGAATCAAGTGGGCATTTTCTCATTCAAGGCCTCCCTATACTCAAAAATTCTATGCAGTGATACATCGGCAAAAATACATTTTACCTCCCCCCCACCACATCATGCCCTTATTTCTTCCATAACATAATCTCATTTAGAGATAATGCTTCAGCAGAAATAAAGAATATTCCTAAGTTATTCCAATACTTACTACCAAATACTGAAGTATGAGTCTTCTGTCAAGAATATTACCACTATTTTGAGATGGAAAAGGCATTCAGAAATGTATTTATTTATCAACAGGAAAACTGAAAAATCATGTCAGGTAGCCATGGTGTTACACTAAATTATCCCCTTTCCCTTCCTGAGGCAAATGCTCTAATCAGCCTCATGCCACTCAGCCTCACACCACTCTGCCCCATGGTATTGAATTAACCTTTACCTGACATTTCTAGGTAATCATTTTGGGAGCCATCCAATAAATCATTTAATAAAATGAAAGTGGAATAGCTTTCCAGAAAGAGCATGTGCTCATTTTAAGTACTTCTAAATGGAGGCAATTGCACTCAACAACAAAAATAGCTCTTTGTACCACCAAACACAAACTAGTGGATTGGCCCTCTCCAAAAGCAACCAGGAAGCATCTGGTCATGAACCAGAATGGGCTTTGCAATGACATTCACAAACAAGGACAACCCCGCCTGTGAGGTTTTCCTCTCTGTTCTCTTCTCCATCTGTGGCCACTGAGCTTTTGTAATTCATCAGTAAGGTAGATTGCCTTTGTAAGGAGATTGCATCACTGTCTAGCATAAAAGCTGACAGCATGAACTATTCACCATTTAGCTTAAAAGATCAGTTATCTTTTGGACAGAGAAGTTGGCATCTACTTTATAATATGGAAATGGATAGACAGTCACCTTGAAGGTAATTTTGAGTCTTTAAAGTTATTTGGATGCCTCATTTAGTTATGCCAGTGTAAGGTAACGGTCACCAGTTGTCATGCTTTTGAGTACCTTTGCAAACCTGCTACACTCTTTGATATTTCAAGTTGATTTCTCGGAAATGAGTGGAGTAATATGACTAGAAAGGTGGAGCCTGTGAAGCTCTGATTTTTGAGACCTGAAGTTAAGAAATCTGGAGGAGTGGTCCAGAACTCTAAACAAAGCTCAATGTCAAGACAAGAAAAAAAAAATAACCTGGAATGATGAAACTTTTAATCTGTCAACCCCAACTCAATACAAGCATCTGTGAAACTGCAGGGAATGCCAGTTACAATAGGAAAAAAATTTCCTCTTCTAGAATATTTCTTTATGAGTTATCAGTAAAAAGGATTTGCCATTTCACTTTGAGTGGGACCTTAGAACACTCAGGCCTTCTGAATATCTTAAATGGTAATTGGCTTGAAAGAGTAATGTAATTAATATAAAACGTAATTACAAGCACAAAACAGCAGTCATTTAGGAGTTCCCTTCAACAATGAAATCAGAATGCTCATTACTCAGAAAGAGTTGGTATTTGATTCCATACCATAAAATAAGGAAATTTTGCATCTCTGGGAAGTGTGCATATGCAGATCAGTGATTTCCTTCCAATTGGGGGAGATTTGGCCCTCCTTCCAGGGGTTCTTGGCCATGCCTAGAGATATTTTGGTCACAACTGGGGACTGCAATTTGCCTCTTGTGGGTAGAGGCCAAGGGTATTGTAAAGCACCCAACAATGCGTTTGTCAGCCTTCCATAGCTAATAATTATCTGCTCAAAATGTCCACAGTGCTGAAGTTAAGAAAATAATATAGATCAAAAAGAATCATCTTAATCCTCAGTACAAACTCCAAGAAGGTCAATAAAACTTTAGAATCTTCTCATTTCTTAGATGTGTGATTAATTTCTCCATCCTAGAAATATAATTATTCATCAGTGTCGATAAGAGAAACTCTTTAGTCACATTTTCCAGTATAATCCCAAGTATAGATGGACATTATGGGTGAATCTAAGGCGGGCTTTGCAAATTTCATCTATGCTTAAAATGATAAGTAATATAATTATACAGTGCATTATGAGGAATTTTGTGTACTTGGCAGTTTAGTGAAAAAGACTGAAAAACTGAATAAAACTCTGGTAAACAGCCAGTATTCTAAAGTAATATTTAGAAGCTGTTTGGAGCCACTGCAACTGGATTGATCTTGGATTTAATTTAATGTTAAGCATGTGGAGTATGTCAGAGAGAAAAAGTTTTGAATCCCAGCTTCATTCTAATAAACTGTTCTACTGTGAAATACAGATTCACATCCCTAACCTACGAATAATGATTGTCCTTATTTCAGGGAGTTATTGTAAAAGTTAAATAGTGCATATCAAAACATTTAGGACATTAACAACTCACACTCAGTCAATGTAAATAATAGTGACATTGCTATTAAAATGCCACAGATGGAGCTTGATTGGGAGAAGAGAATTTAGGGAATTTTCTATATTCAGTTTCTCTTCTTAAGGAAATTAGACTTTCAGTAAGACCTCAATTTAAACCATTAAGATACTGAAACTAGGGGAATATCTGTGTATTGCTTTTGCTGATTCTAAATCAGAGCATTTTGTTGATTTAATAGTCAAGTTACTCAAGATTTCCATGTTTTATTACAGAATTTAAATTGGTGGGAGGCTATTCCGAGGAGCATTTTAAATCCCACCCCATGAATGCATTAATGTATACATGATCTTTGTGTTTATGATTTAATAAAAATAAATAAATAAAATCTTGTCTAACAAGGTATATGTAAATATATCTGAGTTTAAATATATCTAGAGGAGAGCCTCCATAATGTACCTCCTCCCTACACTGACCACCTCCTTCAGTTGACATAATTTTCATAGACTGGGCATGTACCTCATGTATGAATCAGTACAGTAGGCCTAGTTCCTTATGTTGACCACCTTGGTATGCTGACCAGTTTTCTACTGTCCCTTGAGTGGCCAACTTATGGAGATTCTACTGTATAATAAAGACATGAAAAGTAATATAATTTGCTGAAAATAAGAAATGTATGTATCTAAAACAAAACACAGCAAAATAAAATAAATATTAACATGGTTGTCAGTTTAATCTAAGTCATATAAAATTTAGAGGTAACTAAATGAGTCCTCAATATCTCCATAAAAAATTTACAGGAAACAGACCTACCTACTAAATAGTCCCAAAGTACTCACCCATGCTATAGGATTGATAACACTTGATTCATAAATCTTACAGCTTGAAACCAATCTTATCCCCCTGCCTAAAATATGTGTCCATGGTCCTATACATGCACATTAATTTATTATTCCAATTGGGTAGCTGAAAACCTTCATAGCCTTCAGATAACCTTTCCTATGCCTGACGTGGTACACATGTTATGATCTTGGTATTCAAGATACAACTTGGACTTGCTTTTTCTCCTGGACACTAAAGAAAGAACTGAATAGAAACTCTAGAAGACAAGAAGAAAAGTAGTTCTGGAAAATGGGTTAGCTAAGAAACCTTTGATGCTAGAGCATCATGTTGTCAGTAGACACAACTCACATGCTTTTAAAAGGAATTTTCTACATGATAGAGTGGAAATCTTGAACTTCTCCACAGGTCCCATCAAAAATCAAAGAGCAAGGTAAACAGAATGAAGGAAATAATGGAAAGAAACTCAGGTTAACAAAGTGCCTAGAATATAATAAGTAATTAATAATGTTCACTGTATTTAATGTCACTAAATAAGCCCAGAATATCATTTAAATTCATTCATTTCTAGAACAGCACAAAATATAGAGGGTATGAAGAAATTTTCTTACAGCTTTCAACCTCGTTCCTAATGTCCCCAGGAGATTTTAAAATTACCTCACCATGTGAGAATTTACTGTAGCAAACTACTTTACGTACTTAAAATACAGTTTCAAATATAGGGAACATTAGTGACAGTTGTAAACACACTAGCAACAGCATAATTTTAATTACATGGCTGCAGAGATACTTAATTGATTGCTCATTTCTTTCTTTTGGCAGATTTTTCTCCTCTGTTCTATGTGATTTTGAGAACTGAGATTTGTAACTGTTAAAATATTATAAATACAGATATTCAGAGAGTTTCACAGGGACTGACACTGCCCCATGAGAGAATGCCTGAGAATGTGGGCAACACAGAAGAAATGGGGTGTGAAGGACAGAGAGAGAGGCATTGCAGTTCGTAATTCCTCCTAGCAAGTATTTTGATCTTTACTTATCTTTAAAATACTTCTGTACCTGGAAGAGTACAGAATTGATGCTGAATAAATAATTACTGAATGAAACATGCTTTGAATAATCAAATGAATAAGAATTCACACTAATCCTTATTGACCTTAGAAACACTGTTTCTTCTATGGATATATAAGAAACGGAAAGAGATTTTTTAAAATGTGGCCACAAACTCATTTATATCCATAACTAACATATCCACAAGAAAATCTGTTCCCCCCAGGGCTGTAAGCAAAGTGACCTGCCTTAACGTTTCTTTTGCTCAATATTATAAGGACATTCTAACAAAGTGAAAATTAACAGACCCTGCTGGACAGTGGAAAGAGTTAGATAAGACATGGGGCAGATCTGTGACTATTAAGTAAAAAAATTGTCTACGAACCAAGTCTACACTACTGTCTGGATCCTAAACCAAACTCAGATATCACCTACTTCCAAGTCTAATGGATTGTAGTTCATCCACCAGTAAATTTTCTGGATAAGACAGAAATGATATTCCTTGAAAAATAACAATAATTTTAATTGAATTTTTCAGTCCCTTTCCCCAATCACCGTCAGGAAACTATACTGTTAGTGATGCTAAAACTCTAAAGACAAATGACTAAACTCTCTGGAGGTGTAACCACAATCTCAGCCCTTTTCGATGCATGGCCACAGGTCCGTACATCTGTTGCTGGATTCATAATGAATCTCTCCCACTGACTGAGATAAAACAGATTCTAATTACCTAGTTTCGGGTTCTGAAATCACATTGAGCACAAAACACCATAGACTCAAATCGTGTTTTGACTGAATAATTGGTCAAGTGATACTGATTCACAGTTTAGGAAGGTTATACTTTGCATGCACTACTTTAATATTCCATATTATGACATCAATAAGAAATCGTGATTATTTTACATAATTTGAAAACCTGTTGAAAGTACAAGAAAATATTTCATCTGTGTCTTAGGAAAGTACATGCTCTATTCCTACTGTGATTTTCTTTTCCTTTTTTTTTTTTTTTGGAGACAGAGTCTCACTATGTTGCCCTGGGTAGAGTGCCCAGGCGTCATAGCTCACAGCAACCTCAAATTCTTGGGTTTAAGCAATTCTCTTGCCTCAGCCTCCCAAGTAGCTAGGACTACAGTGCCCACCACAATGCTCAGCTATTTTTTTGTTGTAGTTGTCATTGTTGTCTAGTAGGCCCGGGCTGGGTTAGAACCCGCCAGCCCCAGTGTATGTAGCCGGCGGTACCCTAACCACTGAACTATGAGCGCCAAGCCCGTACTGTGATTTCTTTTTTAAATAAATTTTGTTCTGCATAAAATTAATTGGATGATTTCTTTTCACAGTTCTTCCTTGGATTAGATACTTTGGTCTATATGAAGTCTCAAAGCATAGTCACAACAATAGCTGACAAAAAGGATATATAAACTGTAAAAGCTTCATGGGAAATTGTTGCCTATATTATTTCTGTGTGCCCTACTAACTTCAAAGATGAGTTGGTTTCTGGGGTTGGAATAAGTTCCATTTATTTTCAGTTGTTAACATGACTATTACTCCCTGAAATAGAAAAGTAATACATTTTACCTTCTTTTTTGTTGTTGTTAGTTCTTACCTACTTTCTTATTATAAAGCTCCAAATTCAGTTAGCATATGTCCTTTCAAGCTCTGGGTGGAAATTATTTTGGCTGGATTTCTTAAATCAGGAAGACAAATAAGTATTTAAATGGGTATGACATGTGCCTTGGAGAAAATGTCCTAAAAAAATTACTTTCTTCTAATTCTCTTTCCCAGAAGAAATAGCTACATAATTTTTATTTGTGTAAAGCTTAGGACATCAACATATATATATATAGCGTTATGGCTCATTTTTTACCACAAATATATCTCACATTAAGATACCATTCTTGTTTGAAGAGAAAAAAAGGAACTGTTCCCTGACATTTAAATAAGTTTTTCACAAAAACCTGGAGAGATTTTGGAGACAGATGTCAGAATTCTCTGAAGAAAATTTAATACCCTGAAACCTTACCGATTCTGTTCTTATTGTCCATGGTCTATGACCACATTATAGGGGAAAAGTAATTAGTTTCAGCATTGCCTTTGAGTACTTTAGGAACTTGATGAATTCAAGAGAATAGAGGTGATTCTTACCTATCTTCAGCAAATCTTGAAAAATCCTGTGCTTATTTGATCAATATCCAAGTTATTTTTGTTTGTTTTCTATGTTGTGTTGAGGGAATCTACCAAAGAATAATAAAAACATCTTCTAGATCTACAGCTCTCCATAGCTTGTGAAGGGCATCGCAGTACATTTTATTTACCTACATAGTCATACAGAAAGGTAGCTCAGTGACATACTGAGACCAGGGAAGACCACTCTCTGCCCAACTACATATGGACAATGTCAGAACTGAGATTGGAGCCTGCGATTTCTGACAATAGGCCCACTGTGTTTTTCTACAGGTGTTATCTAACAGGATACTTGACCTCAATCATATCTCATTAATTAAAAGCAGAATGTAAAACATAATCTGGAAAAAGAAATTGGAAATTAAGTCCTGTGTTACAGAGTCAAAAGGAATGCTCTGCACTAAATTATAGACCTATACTAAATGAGGCCTAATCTAAACTGAATGAAGAAAGGAAGGTTGGACCCTAGGGTTGCTTTCCTGGAAAAAAAAAAATGAATAATTAAAGAATTCTTAACAATAAAAGAAATTTTATAAGCATCTTGAAAAATAAGGGAAACTACCGCCTTCAGGATTTTGGACTGGGACGGTTTGCCACCTGCTTTTATAAGGGAAAATCAGAGTCTTCTCTTTGACCAAGCAAATTAACTAAAAGCAATCTACATAAGATGAGCCTCCCCGGCACCCCCAAAAAGGAACCTTCCAATAACTGCAGACATCTATCATCCTCATCTGTCCTTCCAGGTAGATGACAATGCTATGGAAATATTACAGGTGCCATGGTTTTTTCTGGATAATTCTTTGGTGAAGTAGAGGGTAAATGAGTGTTTTCTGCCATACACAATGAAGTGGGAAATGGAAAGTAAATTTCCTAAACATTTTCGAATGTGTCGCTATTCCACATTTTGAAAGCGGTTTAACAATTATTTGTCTACAGTCTTTTGTTTTCTTCCTGATGACATTTAATGGTAGAACAATTATAAAAAAAAGAAATGCACAGGTCAGGAAAAATTATGCTACATTTGATAATCCAATTAGTTTGCTGGCTTAATGATCTGATTCCCCGATACAATGAGGAGCTGAAATCACCAGCTAATTTACTGTAAAACATATCATGAGTACTTTTTAAGTTCTTCCCCACAGTCCACTAAAACTATAAAGAAGAACACAAACTGAGCTAATACTATAGTAAGCTGCACATTAAATAATATTGGTCCTTGCCAAGAAAAGGAAAAAAGAAAAAAATAGGCTGCTATTAAAAGAGAAAAACAAAAACAGTGTGAAGAAACTTAGATTTTATATAACTATTTTGTAGCAATTTGAAGACATTTGAGCTAAAGAGAAATTTTCTATAAAGTGAGTGCCCTGGATTAGATAGACCCAATATAAAAATCATTTCAACTCATAAAAATGTAGATGCTAACTTTTTAAAAGTGATTCTTTTATTAGAGGGCCATTGTGATGGCAAGCAGCAGAAGACATTTTAAACTAGTTTGTGCTACATAAATAAGCTCATGATTACTGAGCATAATCCAAAGCTTAGGAAGATGAAAGAAAAATCAATTAAGAGGTTACTGCAGTAATTAAAGAGAGAGGTGATGGTGTCCTCCGCTGGAGGATTTGCAGAGGAACCTCTTGGAAATGGAAAGGCAAAGAGGTATCTGTGATGGCAGGAACAATGCAACTTTTTGAATTGCAGCGTGTTAGAGGCGCAAAGGAAAGAAGGGCCTAGGAAGATTTGTTTCTGTTGTTTTGTTGTGTGTGTGTACAATCAAATAGAAGAATTTAGTTAGGGTAGCATTAGACATTACAAGTCTATTTTATGTAGCTTGGAGAGAAAAGTTATATAAATAAATAGTGATTTAGTTAAATCCATCATTTTTCCCTTTACAGCTTTTCTTTTGTGAGTCAAAAATCATTCTAACCAAGGTCACAAATGCATTTTCTTCAGCGTCTTCCTATTGGTTTTAGCATTTCATGTTTACATTTAAATCGTTAATCTACACAGGGTTTATACGTTGAAGGGAAAAAATCACATAATTTTTAAAAGTAAGAGTCTTCCCCCCGATGAAGGATAATTATGTGTCATCTCCATTCTGAGCATCAGAAGGTTTAAAAATAAGATAGAATATAACCCTGACTCAAACTGTACAAAAGTAATAAATGTAACCAAAATGTTCATACCTTCATGACGTTCTGAAATAAAAATATATAATTATTTTTAAAAGGAGAAAAATAACAGTTTCAATAGAGGAATTAATAATGATAACAAATGGTCTACACTTATATTATGTGGCTTAACCCATATCTTGGAGAATTACACCCTAGTTTTGAAAAAGGCCATAGAGATTGACCAGTAGTTCTATCTCTGCTTGGACAGAGGACACTGAGGCTCAAAGAAGTTAATTAGCTAACGTTATCCAGCACGTTAACAGGCCTGAGATAAACCTATTTTTCCAATGATCAACTCAGTGTTTCTCATCCTCCTCCATTTACTCATTCCTTCACTGTTTTTCAGCACTTGCTATTTGCAAGGCAAAGCATTTATGTTAGATTCTATACAGAAGGCCGAACATGGTCCTTGTGAGCAAGGTTCTAAAAATATGCTTAGGATACTACAACATGTATACAAAAGTACAAAAAGCATCTACATTCCAATCAAATGGTTAGACATACCCTTTGAGTTTAAATGAGAAACAAAAAGGTCACGGCTAATATTTCTTACCAGTACTTTGCTTAATGCTTTGCGGGGTTTTCCCTCGGTTAATCCTTCCAATGCAACTCTATAAAACAATTACTATTAAACCCACTTTACAGATAAGGGTACACTGATAGTGATGTGGTCATGTGCACCCAGGTCACACAACTGGTAAATGTTCAAATCCTGGCAGGGATTCCAATCGCTCCACCCAGGTCGTCACCAACAATAGTAGAAAAGATGGCAAAATTCTGAAGAGAATGAGAGATGCGCACTAGAACATAAAGTCTATATAGCATCTTCAATGCTGAGAAACAGAAGGAGCATTATGGTCAGAGAAGTCATGTGAGGAAGAGAAGGATATTGCAGAAGAGGGAAGGTGGCATCTCTGTTCAGGCAAAACAGCACCCTTGTTAGAAAAGTATCATAAAAGGGTACAAAGGGCTAAATAGTCCAAGGACTTGAGCACCAGATAAAATATTGTGCTCTCTACTGTAGGCAGTGAGAATACTGAGCACTTCTAAGCATAAAAGCAGAAGACTTAACACAGATTTGCATTCCCATTAATGTGGTAGGAGAATGAAATTTTAAAAGAAGAAAAGAGCAAAACGACCCAAGGAAGCTTTGAATATTTTAAAAACCAGGAGAGCAAATCCGGACTAGAAATACTAACCAGCCAGATTTGTTTAAAGAGTCCTCATCAACAATTACAACACACCAGATTTGTTTATTTACCAGCTAAGAAAAAAATGCTCTATATTTTCAATATTTGTTTTTACTCACTGGCACCATTTTCAATTATAATTATATTCAATAATACTTTGAATAATGGAAATGTTGGTTCCCAATGACCCCAAACTTTGTTTCTCTTGTACTAGGAAATTATTGGGGATCGACTCTAGTTACCAAAATAGTCCTTAAGCAAAATGCATATATAGGTGGAATATCTATGTAAAATCTAACTTGGATTATATGTGTTCCAAATATTTACCATGGTAAAGGACCATTCTGGATATACAAATAGCTGAGAATGTAGCATGTTATTTATAATAAAGAATAATGTAATTGAGTGAATGGTAACCCATTTAAAAAACTATGATGTTCATCATATATAAGAATGCTTAACGGGAAGAACCTGTGTGACACATTTTTAACAAGGCAGAAGAGAATACACAGTAAAAAGTAATTTTCGATAATGTCACTGGATTGGACAAGATAGACATTACTAAAGTGTCTCTCTCCTTACTCAAAAAAAAAAAGCAAAAGAAAAGAAAATAGAGTACCTTTTCTGAACATCTCTTCCCAGTCCCACTTTCAGTAAGTCATAATGACTCCACTGATAGTTTGAAATTGGCCCTTTGGGGAGAATGTATACTACAGAAATCAGCAAATGAAATAAATCTGGGCTTTTTTAAAGAAAGAGCCAATTTTCTGTCTTATAACTAATTATAAATGTTTCCTGGATTTAGAGACTTTTATTCTTGTATAAACACTTGAGAATTTGTCACTTGAAACAAATGTTTTAGAGGATTTTTGAAATTTAAAAAACAGGGTATATTTTTATTTTTTAAAGTCTTCTAAGACTTATGGCTTTCCCTTTGTGATAGGATGCTTCAATTATGTTTTGCCATACACTAAATATTGTTAAGGCTGCTAATGAGAAAGCTCCTTAAATATAATAGTCTATTTCAGTTTTCAAATACTAAAATGCTTCTGCGTGCTAAAAGACTACTTCCTAGGCACTCTTTGAGAACCTCTGGTTCTATAGGTTTGGGTGGGGAATCAAGAATTGCCATTTTTAACAAGGTTCTGTGGGATGCATATGTTACTAATTTAGGCAACATATTTTGAAAACAATTAAATAGCTAATTATATTTTATTATCAACTAAAAAAATTTACCCTAAACATTTTAACTTTCTGATGAAAAATATTTTTAAAGTAGTGGTCTACATTCTTGCTTCAGAACTGCTTACTAATTTAATGTTTCTTTAATAAAGAAGTTCTCTGGGCTATTAAGTGATCATTTAAATATCAGTTTTCATTTTTCAGCAGTGTTTCAAAATTTCGACCTGGCGTCTGTTTCTCTTTCTTTCTCCCCTTCTCTCTCTCTCTCACTTGCCACTCACATACCACCAAACACCCACCCACCCACACACACAAAACCTCACCACTTTCAAATCCATTTTATATTCATTATGGTCCCCTTAAGTTGGAGAAAAATCAACTTAACTTTCCTATAACTTAACTTTTCATACCAAAAGTAAGAATATTAATTTTTCTCTCTTGGGGATGTTGGGTGAACCAAGCACATCATGACAGTATATGTTAAACAATATTATTGACAATGATGAAATATTGAGAAATATGCTATAGCTGTGAGTCCAATTTTTAGTTGAGAACTGAATTAACTTGCAAAACAAATTAGAAAGATAAAGTAACTATAACGATGTCAAGGGACTCGTTGAAAGTAAATATCAGTAATCCCATTTTAAATAGAGCATTATTCATTCCTACATCAAAGAATGCCCATCTATCAGTTTGTCCACTTATTTATGCATTTGTTTATTCCTTCATTAAATTAATATTTACTGAGTACCTACCATATGTTAGTCATCACATAGTGGGTATTAAATAAATAGTATTAAATAAAAACAGTCATAGAGTCTGCCCTCATGAATCTTAGAGTCGACTGTAGTATATAAATATTTATCAAATAACCATGTCAGTGAATATATCATTAGAAATTCAAATAACCAAGTAAAGAAATGGGTTGTTGCAACTTCATATTATGAAAAATAACCAATCTCCATTTTAGAGTCAAGGACGTAGTCTATATGGAAATAATAATTTTGTGCTGAAATCTGGAGAGTTAACAGGAATTAACTAGGAAAAAAGACAGCAATGTCCCACATGAAGGAGAAACAGAGCCCTTGGGGAGTGAAAGGATGCCGGAGTGTTGAAAGATGTGAAAGAAGACAGTGTCACCCCAACAGTGGGAAGGGAGTAGGGAGAAAGATTGAACAAGAATGAGCAGACACAGGTATCTCATGAATGGGGGAAAAAATATCCAATGTACTCAGTACTACTGTGAAACCAATTTATAATCACTCACACTTGCATATGAAAAATGAAACACACTCCAAAATCAATCACATCTTAGGCCATAACTCTAACCTAAGTAAATTTAAAAGAATAGAATTTATTCCATGAATCTTCTCAGACCATCATGGAATAAAAGTTGAATTCAGTAACAATAGGAATCTGCAGTCTCATACAAAAACATGGAGGCTAAATTACTTTGTGTTGAGTGATAGATGGGTCAGAGATGAGATCAAGAAGGGAATTACCAAATTTTTAGAACAAAACAATAATGAAGATACGAGTTGTCAGAACCTCTGGGATACTGCAAAGGCAGTCCTAAGAGGAAAATCTATCACACTGCAAATTTATCACACTCCTTCCTCAAGAGAACGGAAAGAGAGGAAGTTCACAACTTTATGGGACATCTCAAGCAACTGGAAAAGGAAGAACAGTACAATCTCAAATCCAGTAGAAGAAAAGAAATTACCAAAGTTAGAGCAGAATTAAATGAAATCGAAAACAAAAGGATTATAGGACAGATAAAAAAATCCAAAAGATGGTTTTTTGAAAAGGTTAATAAAAAAGAAAAACCTTTGGCCAACCTAACCAAGAAAAAAAGAATAAAATATCTAATCTCATCAATCAGAAACAGTAAAGATGAAATAACAGACCCCTTAGAAATTCAAAAAATTCTTAATGAATATTACAAGAAACTTTATTCCCAGAAATATGAAAATCTGAAAGAAATCGACCAATACTTAAAAGCACATCACCTCCCAAGACTTAGCCAGAATAAAGTGGAAATGTTGAACAGGCCTATATCAAGTTCTGAAATAGCATCAGCTATACAAAATCTCCCTAAAAAGAAAAGCCTGGGACCAGATGACTTCACGTCAGAATTCTACCAAACCTTTAAAGAGGAACTAGTACCCATACTACTCAACCTTTTCCAAAATATAGAAAAAGACGGAATACTACCCAACACATTCTATGAAGCTAAAATCATCTTGATTCCAAAACCAGGGGAACACCCAACAAGAAAAGAAAATTATAGGCCAATATCACTAATGAATATTGATGCAAAAATATGCAACAAGATCCTAACCAACAGAATCCAGCAACACATCAAACTAATCATACACCACGACCAAGTGGGTTTTATCCCAGGATCTCAAGGATGGTTCAACATACATAAATCTATAAATATAATTCATCACATAAACAAATTAAAAAACAAAGACCATATAATTCTCTCAATTGATGCAGAAAAAGCGTTTAATAATATCCAGCATCCCTTCATGATCAGAACACTTGAGAAAATTGGTATAGAAGGGACATTTCTTAAGCTGATAGAGGTCATCTACAGCAAACCTACAGCCAATATTGTAATCAATGGAGTTAAATCGAAATCATTTCCACTCAGATCAGGAATGAGGCAAGGTTGCCCATTGTCCACATTGCTATTTTACATTGTAATGGAAGTTTTAGCTATCGCAATTAGAGAAGAAAAGGTGATTAAGGGCATCCATATAGGATCAGAAGAGATTAAACTTTCACTTTTCACAGAAGATATGATTGTATATCTGGAAAACACCTATATAACTATAAAACTCTTAGAAGTGATCAAGGAATACAATAGCGTACCAGGTTACAAAATCAACACTCATAAATCTGTTGCCCTGTAATACACCAACAGCAGCCAAGCTGAAAAAACAGTCAAGGACTCTATTCCATTCACAGTAGTGTCAAAGAAGATGAAATATTTAGGAGTTTACCTAACAAATGATGTGAAAGATCTCTACAAGGAGAACTATGAAACTCTAAGAAAAGAAACAGCTGAAAATTTTAACAAATGGAAAAATATACCATACTCATGGCTGGCAAGAATCAACATTGTTAAAATGTCCATATTACCCAAAGCAACATACAATTTTAATGCAATCCCCATTAAAGTTCCACTGTCATACTTCAAAGATCTTGAGAAAATAATACCTCGTTTTATATGGAATCAGAAAAAACCTTGAATAGCCAAGACATTACTCATAAATAAAAACAAAGCAGGAGGAATCACACTACCAGACCTCAGATTATACTATAAATCGATAGTGATTAAAACAGCATGGTACTGGCACAAAAATAGAGAGGTAGAAGTATGGAACAGAATAGAAAGCCAACCAATGAATCCAGCTACCAACAGATGAATCCAGCTACCTGATCTTTGGCAAGCCAATTAAAAACATTGAGTGGGGAAAAGATTCCCTATTTAACAAATGGTGCTGGGCAAACTGGCTGGCAACCTGTAGAAGACTGAAACTGGACCCACACCTTTCACCATTAACTACGATAGATTCTCACTGGATTGAAGATTTAAACTTAAGACATGAAACCATAAAAATACTAGAAGAAAGTGTAGGGAAAACACTTGAAGGAATCGGCCTGGGTGAAAATTTTATGAGGAGGACTCCCTGGGCAATTGAAGCAACATCTAAAATACACTATTGGGACCTGATCAAACTAAAGAGCTTCTGCACAGCCAAGAACACAGTAAATAAAGCAATCAGACAGCCATCCGAATGGAAGAAGATATTTTCAGGTTATGTCTCCGACAAAGGTGTAATAACCAGAATCCATAGAGAATTCACATGTATTAGCAAGAAAAAAACAAGTGATCCCATCTCAGGGTGGGCAAAGGACTTGAAGATGAATTTCACTAAAGAAGATAGGAGTACGACCTATAGATATATGAAAAAATGCTCACCATTCTTAATCATTATAGAAATGCAAATCAAAACTACTCTGAGATATCACCTAACTCCAATAAGATTAGCCCATATCACAAAATCCCAAAACCAGAGATGCTGGCAAGGATGTGGAGAAAAGGGAACACTTCTACACTGCTGGTGGGAGTTTAATCTAATACGTTCCTTTTGGAAAGACATTTGGATAACACTTAGAGAACTAAAAATTGACCTGTCATTTGATCCTGCAATTCCTTTCTTGGGCATTTACCCCCCAGATCACATTACAACAAAGACATTTGTATCAGAACGTTTATTGCAGTCCAATTCACACTTGCCAGGTCATGGATGAAGCCCAAGTGCCCATCAATCCCCGAATGGATCAATAAACTGTGTTATATGTACACCATGGAATATTATGCAGCCAGAAAGAAAGATGGAGACTTTGCCTCCTTCATGTTCACATGGGTGGAGCTGGAAAATGTTCTTCTTAGCAAAGTGTCACAAGAATCTAAGAAAAAATATCCAATGTACACAGCCCTACTATGAAACTAGTTTGTAGCTTTCATATGAAAGCTTTAACCTAATTCTTAACAGCCTAAGAATTTAGGGAGGGGGGAGAGGGAAGGGAGGAGGAGGGGTGGATGTGTGGTGGGAGAGTGATTGGAGGGATCACCTTTATGGTTTGTCTTACAAGGGTACAAGTGAATCTTTCTAAGAGTAGAGTATAAATGTCTTAACACAATAACTAAGAAAATTGATATAAAGTCTGTATTAACCAGTTTGATGAAAATATTTCAAATTGTATATGAAAACACCACACTGCATGATTGCATTAATGTACGCTGGTATTATTTAATAAAAAAATAGAAAGAAAAATGCAACACAACTATAGCCTGGGTTGAAGGAAGGTAGGGGAGGGCGAGGGGGGTTGGTCAACAGAGGGAGGGTTAGTAGGGGGACCACTCCTATGGAAAGTATTGCAAGTATAAGTTGAATCTACCAGGTGTAGAACACAAATGTCTTAACGCTGTAATTGGGTAAATGAGGTGAAGCCCATGTTGATTAGTACGATGTAAACACTCCAATTTGTACAAATAATGAACACATTGAATCGTATAATGGCATAAATATATTTATGATATATGTAATAAAAAAAGAAAAAAGACTTAAATCACAAAGACTGTACATGGTACTATTTGTGGTCAAGACAAATGTAAACAAACATAAAGATGCAGTATAAAATCACAACTGCAAAAAATTAACTATAGTCCATTCTATACTACCATGATAATTTTGTAGCCACTTCATGATGCTATTGCAATGAGTCCAAGTATTGCAAGTATCTGATTAAACACTGTGTGATTACACTAATTGTCTCCACTTGCACAGTTTGTTTTTCTCTCCAGTAAATCACATATCCATGATTCATGCATATATTTCATCCTGTTTAGCATAATACCATCAACCTTGAATAACATCATGGGGCCTATATGAAGTGCCACTAGTGATGCTCAAAGTGTTTCCAAGAAGTAGGGGAAAGTCATGACGTTACAAGAAAAAGTTGAATTGCTTGATATGAACTGTAGATTGAGGTCTGCAGCCATGGTTGTCCACCATTTCAAGATTATTAATCCAACATAAGGACCACTATAGTCCACAAAATAAAAAGGTATTTTGTGAAGCCAACACTGGACCTATGGCAGTGTAACATCTTGCACTTTTTGTGAAACACTTTTTTATCTTGTATTGAAAGTGCAGCTTTTATGTGGATGCAGCTTTGTTATGAGGAAGCAATCTCTGTAACTCCATTAGGACTTGGGAAAAGGCAGATTCATTATATGACAAAGCAAGTGATAGGTGAAAGATTTAAAGCTGAAGAATGTAATGCCAGCAAAGGATAGTTTGATAATTTTAGAAAGAGTTTTGGCTTTTAAAATGTCAAAAATAGAAGGAGAAGCAGCTTTCGTTGAGCAAGAGGCACCAAATGAGTTCATCAGGGAGAAAGGACAGCTGCTTGAACAGGTTTTTGATGTAGACATGAGTGCCCTATTCTTGAAAAACAATACCATGAAGGACATTTATCAGTGAAGAAGTGAGCACCAGGGGTTAAGACAGGACAGGATAGGCTAACTCTACTGTTTTGTGCAAATATATTTGAGTTTATCATCAGAACTAACCTTATCTGTAAAGCTAGTAACCCAGAGGATGAAGGTAAAAGACAAACACTAGCTGCCAGTCTTTTGGTTGTATAACACTGAGAAAGTAATGATATCCTACGTCTCCTCCTAGAAATTTTAGCATTTTAATTCTTGCATTTAGGTCTATGAGCCATTTAAAGTTTATTTTTGTGGCTCGGCGCCTGTGGCTCAATTGGCTAAGGCGCCAACCACGTACACCTAAGGTGGTGAGTTCGAATCCCCAGCCCGGGCCCGCCAAACAACAATAATGGCTGCAACCAAAAAATGGCCCGGTGTTGTGGCGGGCGCCTGTGGTCCCATCTACTTGGGAGGCGGAGGCAGGAGACTCGCTTGAGCCCAGGAGTTGGAGGTTGCTATGAGCTGTGATGCCATGGCACTCTACCCAGGGGGATAGCTTGAGGCTCCATCTCAAAAAAA
>CAUYQV010038401.1:0-73199 GCA_963574575.1 Galagoides demidoff | reverse complement strand
AAATTTTTTATCTCCAACAATCATCTCATATATACCTTATTCTTTTCTGTACACATCTACAAAAACCTTTCATCAAATAGTTTATATTCAATTACTAGAATAAAAATGTTCCCAGCAATAAAATTTCACTGAAATTGGCATTTATCCTTTAAATTTGTAAATTATTCTAAGACCTTCATATAACTCAACTTATATAGAGTTTTAATTAATGGTTCTTCCTATAAAAAAAGTATAATAAAGTACTACTTTCAGGCTTATATGTGGTGGAACTGTAGTTAAGAAAAGAGTTCTGATGGGGCAGGGCGTCGGCCCCATATACCGATACCGAGGGTGGAGGGTTCCAACCCGGCCACAGCCAAACTGCAACAAAAAAACCAGCCAGGTGCTGTGGCAGGCGCCTGTTGTGGGAGGCTGAGGCAAGAGAATCGCCTGAGCCCAGGAGTTGGAGGTTGCTGTGAGCTGTGTCGTCAGGACAGTCTACCCAGGGCGACAAAGTGAGACTCTGTCTCAAAAAAAAAAAAAAAGTTCTGAGTTTAAATCCTAACTTTTACTAGGGTCATAACTTTTCCCAGGTGTTAAAAAGAAACTGAAAAAAGTATCACTAATAATACCATTAACCAAATGATGCCCACTGGAAATTCAAAAGTAATCAGACTTAAATTTATACATGGTTCCTGTATATTACAACAAACAGTAACAATTCTTATATTAAGACTTTGAGACAAGTTATCCGACAGAATAAACAAAAGGAAATCCTTTTAACTGTTTAACATCTGAACAAAATTATCTTAAGATGAAAAGTCACAAGTACAGCACAAACACACACATGTCGCCAATTCAAGATTTATAGCTCTAAAAAATACACACATACACAGGTAAGAAGTTTCTGGCTGTGACTAAAGGTAGAATAGCCAAAACTTCAGAGATTTTATTGGTTAAATAAAATCCCAGCTAACCTAAAGTCTAAGGAAATTTTTGTTGATTACAAATAAAACGTAAAAATCGGGTCCTTTGAATAGACAAGGACGATTGCTTCATTTCCTCGCTCATGAGCAGTAACAAAAGACTCCTCCAAATCTTTCAGATTTAGAATATACACAACCAGCTTGCAAAATTATATCATCAATGTTGAAGTATATAAAACAATTACTTGCCAAGCAACCTCTCAATTCACCTGACTTTCCTGACTTGCTCCCGTCTACCCTTCCGACAGCCATCGAGTTACAGCCTTAATTAAGGGAAAGCCACTTGAAGAGTCGTTAACATCCACGCTTTGATGTGAAAACACCAATTACACAAACTGCCAATCAACTTTAGGCCAAATGCAAAAGAAGCCTGCAGACTGGGAAACTCAAGACTCTTTACTGTCAGAAACTGCCCTAGTTTAGAGAGCTCTGGGGGTGGGGGATTCATCTGGGGGTTCCAGAGAACGAGAAGAAAGTTACAAGGCCTTGAAACTGAGTGCGCGTAGGTTGAGTGCACGTACTGTTGTAAACCGCTCTTTGCCTCAAGTTTATTAATTCGGTCGCCACCCCAGGGTTTTAATCCGGTTTGGGCAGGAGGAAAAAAAGGCAGGCGGAGAGGACTATAAAGTGGTGGATATTTCCTGGTTAGTGTATGACGGGTAATCGCGATGCATCCATCTTCCGCTGTGTCGTACCCCCTGGTAGCCAAAGAGCAGTCCCCTTCCCTAGGGGGTAATAGCCCGGCGCCCCTCCTGCCCGCGGACCCTGCATCGCAGGCGGGTAAACCCAGACTCCTCCCGGGCTCCTTCTCTGCCCCCGGGATCCCAAGACTCCCAGACCCAAGAGTGCGGCGCCACTTAGGTCCGGGCCGGGGGAAGGCGGCCCAGGCTCTCGGGGAGCGGAGCCCTGTCCCGGGAGCGCACGGAAATGCCTCCTCCCAGCTCCCGGGGTTTCTGCTCCGCCAGGCCCAACCGGAAGGAGCCCTCGGGCAGCCGTGGGGGCTCCACTGGGCCGCCGGGCCCTCCAGGCCGCGCCAGGCCTGCGCGGCGGTGAGCCGGGGAGCGGACCGGGACAGCCGCGCGGGCCGGGAAGCCTCACCGTGTGTTCATGCTCGTCCGCCCGGGCCCGAGGCGGCAGCAGCAGCAGCAACAGCGCGGCGGCCGCCGCCACGCCGGGAGCGCCCGGCAGCGGCCTCATCCTCCGCGCTCCCACCCGCCCGGCGTCGGCCCACCGACTCCGCCTCCGCCGCGGCCGATTCGCATCCACGGGGCGCGGACAGACGCACGGGGCCCGGGCCCAGCCGCTGCCTCCTCCGCCGCCGCCGCCGCCGTGCCGTCACCGCCCGCTCCCGAGCCTCCCCGCCCCCCCGCGCCTCCTCTGCCTCTTCCTCTGACTCAGCCACGTCATCCGGCCACCCCGGCACACGCCGGAAGTGCCTCGCGACGCGGGGCCGCAACCGCCGCCGGCCGAGGGAGGGTGCCGCTCCGCCTGCCCGCGCCTGGGGTCCGGGGAGCGGCGGCGAGATTGGCCTGGAGAGCGCTCCGGAGGGCGCCGCGCCACCTTGGTACCCTGTGGCCTCGCGCCCCACGCGATAGCTTGGCCGGCATCTCAAGGCCGAAGCTGCCCGGGACGCTGTTGGCCCCTCGGTTGTGTGACCTTGGCCAAAACACTTAGCTTTCCCTGGCTGCCAAATAGGGCTGAACGTCTGACCAGCCGCCTCTCGAGCTTGAAGGATCAGATCAAATAACCCTTTCCAGGCACTCGTGTACCGCTGTAAATGAATCACGGGCTCCTACGGTTATCATTATGAGAGACTGTTAAACTTGCACAGGGTTGGATAAGTGTTTTAAAGTCGCTGAATGTTTATTGGACACTGTCCCTTCCCCCCCACCCCCACGCACACTATTCGATCAAGAAATGCTGGACTGGATTGAAATCCTTGTTCGTTTATTTATTTACTTAGAATTTGTGGGTTTCCCATTCACAGTCATAAATACGCTTTGGAATGTAAGTAGGCTCCTCAGAGTACCTAGAACAGTACCAGACCCACTCAAAATATTTTAAGAACTCAAAAATATATATGAGTGTAGCACCACCATCTACACAGTCCTCTAAGCCAAAAATCTGGAGCTTGTCCGGTTGGCTCCCCAACCATAAGCATTCAACAAATTTCTAGCATTTGGTCTCTTAAAAGTTTCAAGAATTATTTTTTCCTCTCTTGCCAGTATCAGTCTTCCACATCATTGTACATACTGCATCAGGATCGCTGCCGCTGATGGCACAGAAAGGTGAAGTGGCTTGCTGAAAGACCTGACCCAAGCAGTCTGCTTCCATAATCAGTCGGTCCACTGCTAATGGTCTCCCAACTTCGTACAACCATTTTTTAAAATGGAATAGGTACATATGGGAATGGAAAGATATCTAAGAGGTACATTTAATTTAAAAGTTGAAAAAATAGAGTAAAATTAATGTTAAATGGTAATGTTAGTCTACCTGTAGAAAACAGTCTGAAAATCAATGAGTCAAACCTGTATCAGTGGTTAACTCAGTACTTGGTAAGTGCCTAAAAATGTTCAGATGTTTTTTACAGTGAGCATATGCTAAATATGTAGTCGGAGAAAAAAAGTTCCTTCATAAAGTTCAAATCATTTGCCTAACATGCACCTGCATAATCAGACCTCAATTTACCTCAACTTTACCTCCCACTAATCTCTACACTCTGCTTTCACCCGTATATTTCCTAAATATACCATGTTCTTTCATGCCTCCAGGCCTTTGCTCTTGATAGTCCCTTTATCTAGGATGCCCTGCTTCTCATCGTCCATTAGATATTACCCTTTCAGGCCTCACCAAATTATCACCTGTTCGGTGAAACCTTGCTTGATGCCCTTGGGAAGTTGAGCATCCCTTCTTTGGAATTCCAATTGCATTTGGCTCATTATGATATAATTACTTACCTATTCACGTTTCCTCTTCTATATTCTGACCTTTTTTGATGGAAGGGACTATCATTTGTTTATATATCTATCCCAGCTGCTGGCATAGTGCTTGTCACATCACAGATATTCAAAAACTATTCGCTGAATGAAAGAATAAAGACATTAACAAGTTAAAAGTCAAATAGCATAGCAGGATTTAGGGAATGCTTTTTAGATAGTGTAAGAGACATCATAAGGCATGATTAATTGCGGAATGAATCATACACCAGTAATTGCTATAGAAATCAGAGGAGGCATTTTATACATCTTTGTATATCCTCCAGAGCACCTAGCATGGTGACTTGCTCATAGTGGAAGCTCAGTAAATACTCTTTGAATGAATAATCACTGCTTTTGAATGAAGTGATGATGGGCAATTGAAGAACAAGCAGTATAAGTGCTGCATTAAGATGGATGAGTCGTTTCTTGCTTAAACATCTATCACCAGCCTCTACAGACTTGAGGTAGTATGCATTTGCTGTGTTTATAGGGTGCACCGGGCTGGCAAATGCTTGGAGGTAGAGAGGGCACAAGAAAAAGTATAAAGTATTCATTTAGGGAAGGTAGACTTGAAACTAGGAAACTTGACTCACACAAAAGAGAATTGGCATGACAGTGTACAAAAAAGAACTGCACAAAATATAACCAGCTGTGCAAACGATCAACAGGCAGTGAGAGCAATGGGCAAGGAGAGAGGGGAAAGAAACTAGTTAGTGGAATACTTGGGGGAGTGTAATGGAGGGAAGAGCAGGTAGCACCATTCATGCCATTACTATTTTTTGAACGTCTACTGTGTCAGGAACTCTGATAGGTACTAGGGGAATGAAACTGATAAATGACATCAGGTAGAAGTCTGGTAATAGTAAAGTATGGAAAGAGGGAAAAGGAGATCAAGTGACTGAGTAAAGGAAAAGAAGTGTGGCTCCAAAAATCCTTGAACCTGACAACCTCAAGGCTACAAAACAGGGCTCAAGGGTACTATCAAAATTAGAGTTGTTTCACCAAACCAAGGAGTGAAAAACATTGAAATATCTCATTTCACCAGTTCTTTCATCCAGATAGTGACCTCATTCCCTCAAACCAAAAAAGATGAAGGCAAAATGCCAAAGAAAGGAGATTTCTACCTCCTCTAATGTCTAGATAGTCCTTTTTTGTAACAGTTCTAATAAGATCCGATTTTCATGAAAGAGCTTATGACCAATAAACAATCCAGAAAAATCACAATGTCAATCTTTTATTTGCATTGATCATCCCTTTAACCTCTTGGGGTACAGATTCACAACATCTGATTTCCATCACCAACTACCTTTTTTTTTTTAAATTCTATTTCTTCTTTCTACTTTCTTTTGTTGGTCTTGCCAGTTATTTACTGCAGAGGCATGAGAGGACAGTCCTTTTATTGCTATTTGACACTTTCCACACCCACCTTTTCTGTCTTACCTGAAATGTTCTATACATAGAAGAACTTCATGGATTACTCTGAGTTCTTTCTTTAGGAAGCCATCACTTAAGTTTCTTGGATGGAGAAACAACTAGAGCCATCAATCTGTGTAGTTCCTATTTCATTCTCTCACTTAGTTTTTTATCTGATGTGTCACAACAATGAGACTACAAGGAACAGTAGCTGCCACATAATAAAAATACCCCTGCCAATTAGGTGGTGACTCCAGTAAAACTGTCTCCCTGCTTCTTCAGAACAAAGGATTCCACACTCTTTGCCTAAGACTTAGAGAGTTCAAAGGACCTAGAGTGTTACCAAACACACAACTCTCACCTCGTGGATAATGAAACACAGACCAGTGTAGTCAAGTTATATGAACTTATCAAGATAGTAGCACACCAAAATGAAAACTAGGTTCCCTGACTTCCAAACCAATGTTCTCTTCCCTACACTATGTGTTTGTTCCCTACACTGCTGCATAGATAGCTAAGCCACTGTCTCCTATATCATGGGTTAAACGGGCTTTGGCTGGCTAGTCTAGGAATTCCTTTTGTTTCTATGAGAAAATGAATTGCAAGTTGTGCCTTCAAATTCAGAATACATCTTACAACTATATACTTATTCTCTCACCCCCCTGGTGAACATAGAATCTTGACAGCAGGGATGAATGATAAAGATCATTTTATAGTCTTCATAACTATAATTTTGTTCTTGGAAATGAACAGAACATAATTTATTTATCAAATCAAAGCAAATATTTACACAGGTAGATTCCCCAAAATTGAGGATTGATATTTAGAATGAATCTTTTACTATTATCTAAATTAGCCACTTGTCTTCTTCAGAAAGAAATCTGTTATTAATGCTTCCTCCACGAACCAGCTGCAAAAGTACACCCTATTCTCTGAAGGAGGAGCATGGAAAACCAACTTAATTCCTGGGCATATAGGAAAAGGATTTAAAAATTCCAGTTATTGAGATGACATAGGAGTGACTAGGACCTCTCTCTTTTAATAACAAAACAAAAAAGGAGGGAATGTAACTTTGCTTGACTGGTAAAAATATTCATGGACATTATCTATAGAGTGCCACTTTGCACAATTATGGCAAAACATTAGGGATTACTCCCATCATTAAATATGTCACGTTCAATTATTTGATGTCAACAACAACCTTTTGTTCATGGTCTCTTAGTTTCATATTTTGTTACATACACAGTTAGATTATCTGCCCTCAGGTTTTAATGTAAGATGAAGGAAGAGTGCTGGCCTAGGAATTAGAAGCCAATTTACCTCAGGGGCAAAGGCTAAGGCAATGAAATTAACAAGAGCCTCACTTTCTAAAGAGCAGTAGAGCTGTTTCCCAAGCACCATGTAGGAAACCTTTTAATAGTTTCTTTGGACGCTAGCTTATAGTTTACTTTCTAATCCTCGCTGTATTGAAAATCCATGCTTAGATAACATAATGTTCTCCTGAAAGTGTGTACAAATGCACCGAATATGTGGAAATTGAATAAATTTATGTTATAAATGGGTGGTTCTGTTTCTAGAGAATGAAAAATTTCACCTCACCATTACAGGCCTTCTTTGACAATGCAGCCCCAGGGTTTTACCCAAATTCTTCCCTTTTCTATTTTCACATACATAGTGTAGTATAACCAACCAGGCTGGATGTTCAATGAACCACCAGTGAGGGTTAAAGTCCTGACTCTTTGGACTTGGCACGGGTGATCATCCCACCTATGTTTCAAGAGCATCACATTCATGAGACCCAGGCTTCTCTTCAGCACTTTCAATTTTATATTTTCTACTTATTTTCACATAAGAATACAATGCAATAAAATAGTAAAATATTGTACAAACAGTGATGTATATACAAAGATGGCTAACACCATTACCTGGTAATAGGTTTTGCTATATTATTGATCTGAATGATTGTTCATCAGAGAATGTACAAAATACTAAATTTGGCATCAGAAGAGATCTTACAGGTACTGAATGTTAAAAAAAAATGTTGCTTTTATCAAAATCAAGTTTACTTAAGATAGGGACTAGAGATTACCTATAAATAACAGAAAGGACGATCATACCATATTGTTAATTTCTTGTTCTCCTTATCTCACATTCCCCTATTTCTCCCAAATAAGGGGCAAGGAGAATAAATGGACCCCTGAAGAAACACTTGCAGAATAGTTACTATGTGCTAGGCCCTGTACAAGGTAATTTGTACAAACACTCTTACAAAAGACAAGGCAAATAGTGTATTTTCTGTCAAAAGCTAAATGAACCAAAAATCGTCCCAAGATTCCAGACATTGTTAACTTCAATAACTGTTTTTGTTTGCTGAACTAAGGGTTAAGATTGAGAAAGAGCCTTTAACTGTTCAAAAAGGACCCTATAAAACTGTACTTAAATGGATCACGTTTCTGTGTGGGATAGAGGATAATTCCACAAGAAACAAAAGACTTCTGATACTTTTTAAAGAAACAGTTCTGATACTAATTTTACTGTAGGTTTAGGTATCAGTAAGGACCCATGCTTTGAAGGTAGATTTATGTGCCAGATACTCAAAATTCATGACATATTTAGGTTCTACATCCTCTGCACAAATGGATTTACCAAACCTGCTGTTAATAATAAGTATGAAAGGGAAGAGATAACTACAGTCCTATCTTGGTATCTGTGGGGATTGGTTCCAGGACCCTAAATACCACAATCCACAGATACTCAAGTCCCTTACATAAAATGGCATAGTTTTTGCGTATAACCCATGTACATTCTCCTATATACTTTAAATTATCTCTAGATTCTCTATAATACCTAATAACACAATGCCTACATATCACTTCATTTATATGCATTTAACATAATACTTGGCATGCAGCAAATTCAAGTTTTGCTTTTTGAAAATTTGTGTAATTTTTTTTCCAAAATATTTTCAATCTGAGGTTGGTAGAATCCACAGATACAGAACCCACGGATGTGGAGGGCAGACTGTATTTTTAAGTTCTTTCTTCCTCTTCAGCTTTTTCAGCAAAGAAAAAGTTAAGAATCCTCCCTTCTCTCTTTATGACCAGAGCTAAGACCTATAAATGATGTAGAGCAATAAATGGGGTCTGTGGCACCCCAAGCTTCTGGGTCCCAGGCAATTTTAGATGTTCTCTGGCAACCTAACTTTTTTGAAACCATACTGAAATATAAATGCCCAAATTGAAAAAAAAAAAATACTTGGTAGCCTCATGCCTACCAGATAGGAAAAAAGGAAATTTCTGGAGGACCACTAGTCAGTCACTGATGAATTTACACATCTGAGCATTTCTTTTTTTTTTTTTTAATTACTTACTGATATTTTTTTCTTGTTGCAGTTTTGGCTGGGGCTAGGTTCGAACCTGCAGCCCTTGGTATATGGGACTGGTGCCCTACTCCCTGAGCCACAGGCGCTGCCCTATCTGAGCATTTCTTGAGGGAGAGAGGGACTGGCTATTTGGAGATGAAAAGTATGATGATCTAGAATCAGGAGACCCAGATCTCGACCTACCTCTTCATCTAATCAACTGCATTCTCTTGGTTCCAGACTTCTGTGGAACTTTAGATTTGCCTTCTATATAAGAATTAGTCCTAATCCCTCTCTAAAGTCTTTTTCAGCTTGTTGCTTGTAACTAGCCCTAGCACTTAAACACCGTCCTGAATATACATAAAAGTAGAAGAATTATTTAGAATTAAGTCACTAGGTCAGGCATAGTGGCTCACGCCCATAATCTAGCACTCTGGGAGGCCGAGGCAGGTGGATTGCCTGAGCTCACGGGTTCAAGACCAGCCTGACCAAGAGTGAGACCCCCATCTCTAAAAATAGCTGGGCGTTGTGGTGGGCACCTATAGTCCCAGATACTTGGGAGGCTGAGGCAAGAGAATCACTTGAGCCCAAGAGTTTGAGGTTGCAATGAGCTATGACACCATGGCACTCTACCAAGTGTGACAAAACGAGACTCTGTCTCAAAAAAAAAAAAATCAAAAACCAAATAATTAGGTGAGCTCAGCACCTGTGGCTCAAGTGGCTAAGGCACCAGCCACATATGCCTAGGGTGGCAGATTCAAATCCAGCCCAAACCCACCAAATAACAATGATGGCTGCGACCAAAAAATAGCTGGGCATTGTGGTGAGTGCCTGTGCTCCCAGCTACTTGGGAGGCTGAGGCAGGAAACTTGCTTGAGCCCAGGAATTGAAGGTTGCTGTGAGCTGTGATGCCACAGCACTCTACCCAGGGGGACAGCTTGAGGCTCTGTCTCAAGAAAAGAACGAAAAACAAAAAACAAATAATCAGGTCACTTATCGTCTTACTTGAATATTATGAATCTTTTAACCACTTCTAAAAATTAGGTTGGACTAATATAAGTTCATTTCAGCAAAATCACTTGTAAAGTACATTTATGACAAATCATTTGAGGCTTCTGACTTGGCAAATTAGAGGTAAGTATTCTGATTAAGTCTTCATCCATTAAACAAGTTTATGGATCAGTATACTTGGGGGTGGTGAATAAAGCCCTTAATTTTTCACTTTTCCATTCCTTAATAAAGTCTTCTTTAAGGAAAGCCCAAACCAGCAGGGCTGCAACAACATCAATAATGAGAATGGATCTTAAAGTCAGCACTCATGCCGTAACTCTCAACATGAAGAACTCATTGACAGGCTGAAAACTGTGAGTCTTTAAGTCCTGGAGTAGGCAACTTTGGGGAGGTGGAATCAGCGACCTCTAGGTGGAACAGGTGGAGGAGGATGGAAGATCTCCCTAGTTGGAGGCCTGAAACAAAAGATAAAGCAATTTTAGTTATCAACTAATTTGATTAAATAGTTCTTACACACTTACACTTTGTTGCAAACTGATATACCATGCAAAGGACACATTCCTTAATTTATGAGACAAGGCACACATACAAAGGTCTGAGTGACATACCTGCTAACTGTGGCTCACAATCCTGGCTGCATATTTCAATAACCAGTGAGCTTTTTAAAATATCCATTCCCAGGCCCCATCCTAGACCCATCCCATTATAATCTCTAGAGGATAGGGCTCAAGCATCAAGACGTTTTCATATTATTCCTCCCCTAACCAGGTGCATTAACCATGCCTCTTATTTTCTGGTGCTTTTCTATCTTAGAGCCTTGCTGACACTGGAGGGACTGCCAGTTCTAGGGTAAGCTAGTTCCCAGAGATAGCAAACAAGCTGCCTGCCTGGGAGCATCAAGCAGGCCTTTCATATGCAAACCAAGCAATTCAGACCAGGCTCCAACCATCACTTTTACAGGATGCTCATACCTAAGGCTCCTATCTATCTGCCCTTATCATCCCAGGACCAGATTATCAGCTAACTAGAGACAGCCCCTATGCCTCAGAGCCTATGGAAATTATTCTAACTAGCCAATACTAAATCTGCTTACCCTGTTTCCTCCTATGGAAACCACAAGGAAAGCTCTTGTCCACATTTCCCCACCCCACCCCCAGCCTCCTCTTGACCAGTCCTGATGCTTCCCCATGTGCCCCACCCATGGCATAGGGTGCCCTTTCCTCTTGGGATCTGTGAATGTAACAATCTATTGTTTCAATGGCAGTTGTCTCTCGATCTGTTGACCTTATCCTACATAAACAATCATTAAATCTAGATTTTAAAACACCAGTGATTCTAACAGGCAACCATACAGGAGACACACTATAGTAGAGAGGTCTATTCAGAGAGAAATCAAGAACTTCCAAAGTCTGCTTCTCACGACTACATCCATAGAGGATCACCAAATGTTACCCCATTTCTGTGTTTGCTTTCCTTGAAGCCTCCCTCCATGTTATTCTGGATGGTTTTTGAATAGTCCTAAATGACACTCTGGGAAGAAGAGGGTGAGTCTATTTGCAGATAGGTTTGACGATTACAGATGGCATTTCCATGTGTGTGCTGTAAAACCAATATTTAATTCTCTTGGAAGCAAGTCAATAAGTCAAGAAAGAGAGCTTTGTCAGGTGCTACAATTGAACTGTGCTACCCTGGAGCTGCATACTTGAGGATTGAATGAATCAATGAGTAAATATTTACAAAAAATTGAACTTGTGTTCAATGTCTCTTGAACACGAGTTTTGCATAGGTCAAGGAAATGACAATAGAGTTGGGGAAAAGGGGGCTATCTCTGGAACAGGAGAAGGAGACAGAATAGGAAAGGATAAGCACAGACAACCTCAAGAGGTCCTTCTCTGATCCTGGGAGGAGAGGGTTTGAGTGATTGAGCTTCATCCAGTGAAAACAAATGAATGATCTCCTTCCAGCTCCTCAGCCTGCCCTAGGCACCATGGCCTTATAGGAAGAAGTAGAATGACAATCAGGTGGTGCCACACATTCCTGAGCAAATTTAGCCTGCCTCCTGCCTTCTTTCTCTCAGCAAACATTTGTGTACTATACGTCTATTCCTGAGTGTGGGATACAACAGTAAGTACAACGGGGATGGATTCAGCCCTCAAGATGCTACATCTGTGGGTAAGACAGGCAATAGGCAAAACCATATTGAACATTTTGATATTTTGATAGGGGGTGTTCAGGACTTACAGAGAACACATAGCAGGAACATTTATGTTTGCATCTCAGTGTGTTGCCAGGCACTGGGGTAATAGAAAAAATTTAAAAATCAAAACTAGTTTCTTTCCTACGAAGTTCACCATTCACCTGAGAAGACAGATACTGTGTTTCCCCCAAAAAAGACCTACCCCCAAAATAAGCCCTAGCAGGATTTCTATGTATTTGTTAAATATAAGCCCTGTCCTGATAATAAGACCTAGTGATGGGCATGGCTATGCAGCGTATCTGCCATGCGTTTTGGCAGGGAGAGGGAAGACATCCCCTGAAAATAAGCCCTAGTGCGTCTTCTTGAGAAAAAATAAATATAAGACAGTGTCTTATTTTGGGGGAAACATGATATGTACACAAGGGTTGCCGTGTGGAATATATTTGAGGACCCAGAAGAAAATGATGATTCATTCTACACAGGAACATCAAGGAAGGCTTCCCAGAGGAGGTGGTGTCTGGACTGAGTCCTGAAGGATTTTTAGGCATTTCCTAAGCAGAGTTTGGAAGGGAATAGGAAGGCAGCATTCCATGCAAAAGGAACAGATTAGACAAAGAAAAAGTACTCAGAGGTACTGCTCATTAGAATTTATTAAAGGGAGGAGCACAGGTAAATACAGAGAGGGGTGGGTCTTGACACTAGGCAGAGCCAAATAATATTGAAATATACAGGATTAAATGTGAAGGCTTTTATGCCAGGCAATGGCATTATCAGGTATTTCTGTTCAAGAAAGTGTACTCTGGTTGCAATACAGAGGAGGGAATGCCTAGAGGCAGCGAGGAGAGTGTGGGCCTTTGAGGATGAACTTAGGCACTTGCAGATGGAAGAAAGGATGGATCTGACAGCTGAAGGGCAGCAAATGGAAAGAGCCCAGAAACGAACTAGATATGAGAGCTGGGAAGGAGGTAGGTTGAGGATAACTTCCAGGTGTAGGGCCAGGGAAGGGAGGGAATGGTGCCACTCTCTCAGCCTGGAAGTGTGCCCGGAGAAGGGAACTTGGAGCAGAGACTGGGTGGGGCATGAGTTCTGCTTTGCACAGGCTGTGTTTGAGGTATCTGCAGACACCTGGGTGAAGATCCTAGTAAGCAGATGGAAAGAGACAGCTGAGATGAAGACTGGAGTCTGTCTGCTGATGGCAAGTCAAGCTTTGGAGGCAATAAGCAGAGTGAGCAGAGGACGGAACCAGAACCAAGATAGTAAGGATAGAGAGACAAGTGGGGTGGGGTGGAAGATGCACCTGCCAGTGGTCCTTAGTGGGTCAACAGAACTGGAGCAGCCAATGCCCAGATATGAGAGCAGAGACAGGGACAGTGAGGTCAGCCTCCTCGCCTGTCTGTAAGCAGGTCAAGCATCGAAGCCACTTCAGAGAGAGGCCCAGTTTATTCTCTGCTCAAAGATCTCATTTTATTATAAAAATTGCATACATGCAAAACAATTTCATACTCACAAATCTTTTTTCACACCACAAATTCACACAGACCCCACATTCTCTCAATTATAGACTTCTTTGCAAACATCATTTCCTCGGCAGAAAGTGTTTTCCTCCTTTTCTCTCCCCATGTCTATCACAACATGCTCACAAACTCCCCAAATAATTCATCTGCTGTCTCCATTTACATATTTACAGGCATCTCATTTTCTATCCTTTAATTTCTAGAACCTGTTTCCCTGGTGGTTCTCTTTTTCTCTTCCATTAATAAAATCCCACAGAATCTGTGTAGCTAAAATTTCAAGTTTGACAACTCTTTCTATCTTGGCACAATTAGACTGCTTCCAAATTCCTTGACCTTTGGCAATAAAAGGTCTCAGATCTTAGATCTCCTCCCTTGATACCTAAACTTTCTTGGCTAGGTGTATCATAATGCCTGGGGTCCAGGAGTAGCCAGGTTTGCTACACAGAGCCAATCTCATCCTAATCTCAAGCCCCAGTTTCCACATCTGCAAAATGGGATAATAACAAATATCTACCCCTCAACATTGTAGAGAAAATTAAACGAGATAATATATTTAGTGTATTTAACATAATACTGGTCACATAGTAAGCTCCCAATAAATAATAGCATTTCTTTACCATAACCACTCTTGATAAGCCCTTTTCCCAAAATATATAATAGTTTCCAAGCAATGGAACATAATGTAGATTCAGGGGATTGGACTAGATTATTGCGAAGGTTCCTTGCAGAACTAATTTTCTAATGTGTGCTTTCCAGGCTGCACCAGAGTAACAAGCCCGGTGAGTATGATGGGGGATATTGGAGTAGCAAGGGCCAGTACATAAATGTTACTGGGAACACCTTCAAAGTGGTAAGTAACAAAGGGAGAAATAGAAAGATCCTTAGCACAGAGTCAGCCTCTCTGACAGAAAACCAGAAAAAAAAGGCTTCTTTGTTGCACTTTC
This sequence comes from Galagoides demidoff, assembly GCA_963574575.1. NCBI lineage: Eukaryota > Metazoa > Chordata > Mammalia > Primates > Galagidae > Galagoides > Galagoides demidoff. Next base: position 58,816 of record CAUYQV010038401.1, on the reverse strand, counting down.
TCAACTGACTCTATTGATGAACTCCATCTAACTTTATTTTATTTTATTTCATTTCATTTGTTTTTAGAGACGAGGTTTTGCTCTGGCTCAGGCTGGTCTCAAACTCGAGAGCTGAGGGGATCCACTCACCTCAGCCTCCCAGAGTGCTAGGATTACAGGTGTGAGCTACCACATCTGGCATCTAAGTTTTTAAAAGTTTCAAAATGCAAAATAAAAACAAAAGGCCAATCTGGGTGGCTCACACCTATAATCCTAGTAGTCTGGGAGGCTGAGGCGAGTGGATAGAGCATGACCCATCTCTAAAAATCGCTGGGCGTTGTGGCGGGAACCTGTAGTCCAAGCTACTCAGCAGGCTGAGGGAAGAGAATCACTTGAGCCCAACAGTTTGAAAGTGCTGTGAGCTGTGATGCCAGGGCACTCTACCCAGGCAAGAAAGTGAGACTCTGTCTCAAAAAAAAAAAAAAAAAAACCTGATTGAGAAAAAGCTAACTTCTTTATCATCCTCCTCTCCACCAACACACATACATTTTATTTAAACATCAGTGAATCAATCTCCTAAAACAAGCCTAGACTTTTATTCCCAAGGGCTCCTTTCCACATCAGCAGCTAGCTTTGACCACTTTTTTTGTTATTCCACAAGACCACAAAAATCTTTCCACCAGTGGCCCAAATACCATATAAAAAAAGATGTCCATCAGAACCCATTAAACTAGCCAAACTCTTTAGTCTAATGCTCATCCCCAAATCTCCATTCTTCCTCTCCTACATAAAAAAAAAAAAAAAAGACTCACAATGATGAGCTCTCACTATAGGCCAACATCTCAGACCTTATGACTCTGTAGGGAAGTTCTACTATTATTCCCATTTTATAGAGCAGGAAATTGAGGCACATGAAAACTAAATAATGCATTAACTTCTGCAAGTGGCTGCTGGAGATGTGACCCCAGACAGGGACTGTGGTCACAGGCTGTGAGCCAGGCTCACCACCACCACGTAATGCTACCTCTCACCTGCATTTTCATTTCCAATTCCTTCTTATCTCCTGCTCCCCAAGAGCCACTGTGCTCACAGTATAGGTAAATTAGTTATTAGGGAGCTGAATTCTAGACAAATAGATAAAAATTATTTAAAAAGTTGACATTTTTCAACGTATTTCATTTATGAAATATTGCATTTGCTATTTAAAGTATTTGTAACTAAGTAAGAGTTCACACTGAAATGTGTCAAAAGCAGGCATTTCAGTTAGCTCCGTACTTATTCTTAAATCATCTTAGATGTCTGACTCTCCCCTGGAATTCAGAAAGTGAGAAAATCAAGTCCTATCAGCTTCAATGGTTACCTCTGTGAGGCAGCTCGGGGAGGCACCCTGGGGGGCCTCTCAAGGGGCGCAGGGGGTGTCCCATCCACTTGTAGGGGGCCTGGACTACGACTTCTAGTAACCTCGGGAACTTCATTATCCTACAGCAAACAGGAGAAGAAAGAAAGTTGAAAATTAGATTAAGCGACCAGCATAGCTGGACATGCATACCTTAAAAGCTCCTCATCCCTCCTTAGGCCCTGGCTGAAGGCTGCTCACAACTTACAATCAGCCCAGCAATGCCTGGCAGCTTTCTAAGTCCTCCTGGAGTCCTGAGGAGGACATCTGGCCCAAATTATCAGTAACCCCCTGAACTCTAATTACTTGGTGACCAAAGCGCGAGTGGCCCAACAACATCAGTCATACCTGGGAGCTTGTGCACTCCTGCCCTCAGCCTCTTTCCTAGAAGTCTCAGGGTTGGTGTGACTTATGTGACAACCCCCTACTTGTCCACTGGTCACAGATCAGGGTAAACACACTGACCCAAATTTGGCCTCCCGGGAATGGGGCCTCAATCTCAAGCAGCCACTTACTCTCTGCTCAAAGGGGACTGTCCTACTGTGCTTGTGGAGAGGCAGGGAAAGGCAGTGTGCAGGGAGGGAAGAAAGCAGCTATGCATGAGAAGAAGCTTTGGGTCCTGGGACACCCAGAGCAGGGACCAGCCTCCCTCTGGCATGCCCTTCCTCACTGCTCTGCTGCTGCTAATCCACGCCCTGAGCTGGATCCCTGCCCCTGTACTCCCAAGTACTCACCAGCTCCCTCCCACAGATGCCCTATTGGGCCAACTAGTCAGAAAGGATTTCTATCTGTCTCTTTCCTTCCTCTTTCTATTTATTGAGGTGACATTCAGTAACATAAAATTAACCATTTTCAAGTGAACAGTTCTGTGGCATTGAGTACATTCACGATGCAGTGCAACTATCACCTCTATCTAGTCTCAAAACATTTGCATCACCCCAAAAGGAAAGCCTGCACCCATTAAGCAGTTTCTTCCTGCTCCCCCTCCCTCCAGCCCCCAGCAACCTTGGAGCTGCAGGCTGTCTCTATGGGAGCGCCCATTCTGGGCAGTCAGTATACATGGACTCCTGTAGTGTGCGACCTACAGGGTCTGGCTTCCTTCACTGGGTTTCCTCTCTCTCCTGCAATGAAACAACCCCTAGGACAAGACAGATCCCGGTCTCACCTCATTGTCTCCCTCCATCCCGCTGCTCACGCTGAGGAGGCTCCTCGTGCTGGATCGGTTACTTGTGCTGCCTGAAGGAGAGAAACAAACTCAGCTGGACTGTGGACTCTTTCAGGCTAAAACACAATGCAGAACTGCAATGTTCACTTATTATTATGAGCTTCTTCAATATGTGGCCATCTTATATACTGTTTCATTAGAGTTCAGTGTTCAGCATAAAATTAAATGGTCCACATTCTGATGATCATTTTTGGCTTTATGGCAACTACTGGAGACTTACCACATGCAAAATGCTTCAAAAACATATTGCCATTTAATCCCTATAAAGATCCTGTTTATATTAGTGCTACAAGTCGACAGATAGGGAACCAGAGGTGCTCTGCTTCCCAGTTGTGTTGTTGTATTTCTAAAATCTGCAAACTAATTTTATTGCTGCAGTTCTTCATATGTTTAGGAATCACAGCAAACATGGGCATGCACCACACAAGTAGACACACCTTCTAGTAAGGGGCCAGGCACTTGACCTGAAAGACACAATGACCCACACTCTGTTTGAAAGTTATCTGCCACTAGCAGGAAGTATAAAGCTGTCACAGGCACTGGCTCTGTGACTCTAGAAATTCCTACCCATAAGGTCCCATTGTCCCTTCTGGTGGTATTAGTAAATCTTTAACCCCAACCTTTGGCTCTGAACCTTAGCTTCTTATTCAACGGTCCTACCCTCCCTCTCTCTAGGCTGATGACCTGTTTGCCACCCCACCCCCTGCCAGATGCACAGCTAGTAGAGGGCTCTGGCACTAGATTTCATCATCTTTACTCTTGCCAGCAGGAGGAGGGCAGTGCCCACCCCTTACCAGGCTTCTATCCTCAGGGAAGAAAGAACAGGCAAGCATCTAACTTGTGCCATTCCTATTCTTCTTCTCATCCATTGCAAGCCTCCTAAAGACGGATCCTGGGTCTTTTCCGTGTTTGTGTCTCTAGGAAACAGTCTAGCTCAGTATACACAGTGCTGTCCTTGATATTTGGTAGAAGAATGAGGAAATATATCTGTCTACAAGTATAATATGACCTTTAAGAAACATGGGACAAACAAGAGAAGATCAAGTCTTTCTTTTTTCCTTTTTTCTTTTTTTTTTGTTGCCCTGGGTAGAGTGCCATGGCATCAGAGCTCACAGCAACCTCTAGCTCTTGGGCTTAAGCGATTTTCTTGCCTCAGCCTCCCAAGTAATTGGGACTACAAGGTGCTCACCACAGCATCTGGCTATGTTTTTTTCTTTTTTTTTTTTTTGAGACAGAGCCTCAAGCTATCCCCCTGGGTAGAGTGCTATGGCATCACAGTTCATAGCAACCTCCAACTCCTGGGCTCAAGCGAGTCTCCTGCCTCCGCCTCCCAAGTAGCTGGGACCACAGGTGCCCGCCACAACGCCCGCCATTTTTTGGTTGCAACCATCATTGTTGTTTGGTGGGCCCGGGCTGGGGATTCGAACCTGCCACCTTAGGTGTACGTGGCTGGTGCCTTAGCTGATTGAACCACAGGCGCTGAGCCTAGTTTTGTATTTTTAATAGAGACCAAGTCTCTATTGGTCAGGCTGGTCTCCAACTCTTGAGCTCAAGTGATCCACCCTCCTTGGCCCCCCAGAGTGATGGGATTACAGGCACGAGACACTGTGCCAGCAGCATTAGCATTCTTAATATGCATGTGTGGAAATCACAGACACTTCAGAAGGCTGTGGACTCTGGGATCCTGCTATGTCTGGCTTCCAGCTTTCCCTGTAAGACGACACGCACAGCAGACGAACAGACAAAAAGGCTCTTAATAATCAGTAATGTCCCAACATTCTAAGATATCAGGTTCTGAAAACCTTGAAAATAATCATTCTTTCTCCTGGGGTTTCTGTTTATCTGCAGCTTTTTAAAACATTTGTTAGAAGACAACTGAGCATTTAATGATGGTTTTCAGCCCGTGGGAAGGCAGAGCATTTGATGTGTCCCTTCAGCCCCCTACCGGCCCCTGCTGTATTCCACGGAACGCAGGCACTCATGTACCAGCACCAGGCCAGCAGTTTATTCCATGCCTATAAATTCATCTTAACATTTCAAGATCTGTCTTTCCAAATCTTTGAGGAAAGGTTGGCTATATTTTGACCAAGCAACATACTTCGGACATCAAATGAGTATAAAAGACAGAGGCTTTCCACTAGGAATATTTTCTTTTACTATTTCTATTTTTAATTTAGCTTTTGAAAGCTGAATTCTTCCTTTCCCTTTTAATCTCGTATTTTAGCCATTTGCAAGAATTCTTGTATTCAGTTTATTCATTAGTGTAATTATTATCACCAGCAACACACACAGACCCATAGACACATGGGTTATAATCACAATCCTTGGAAGAGCTGTCTCTATCAGCCAACCTTGGTGGTCACTTAAACCTTGGGTGGAAGCAACTTTTAGCTTTTTTTCTTTATCCTTTGATTCTCAAAGTTAATAGGAAAATAAGTCTAAACTCCTGGTGAGCTGATTTGATAATATGGCTGTGTAATAAGGCAGGCAAATATACATAATTTTAATTCCAAGTTATGCAAAGTATCCTAATCATTTAATATCAAGTTATGCAAAACATCAGTCTTAATATGTATCTGTTGGAGACCAGATTGTTTCTTCCCTAGAGAATCTCCCTCCACCCTTAGGGACGGGAATTACTTGGGGATTATGTTTCCAGACTGACTGTGTCACTCTCTGTAACACATCCTGCCCCACGTGCTCTCCAGCGATGCCTCCTCTGGGAGCGTTAAAGCGAGGAGCCCCCTAGAGGAGAGCTCGTTTATTACATCCAATTTTTGACAGGCACCTGTTAGCATAAGGGTTCGTGAGTTGATAATCACTGTTGTCACTGTTATTCAAGTCACTTCTTTAAAGGAAATAATCTCTGTGGCATCATTTCAGGAAAAGAGATTGAAATTGTTCCAATTCAAGACTTTCCTACATGGATGAGGATTAATCTGCAGCAGTAGGAAGAACAGCAGTAAATAAGTTATAGGATTATATCATGGTGCCAAAAGGCTCAATCTCTATTCTCATATTTGAGGCATTAGTATAATAAGACAGCGTGATACTTCCCAACTGTATTTTTCTACCCTGAACTCAGTGAGGACTTAACTATCCTCGATTTGCAAAATCATCAGAAGCCTTAAATAATGTGTAGCACTGGTCCGCGAGGTTTCACCACTAGCACATCTAGTGGATAAAACTGACTTTATATTAGGTGCTGGCATGAGAGGACAGTGCTGGGCTCCTCCTGTCCTGAGCAACATTACCCATCATTAACTTGGGAATTGTATCTGCTTCCTGTGACTCCACCAGGTGTGTCTTTCACCAAATCCTTGGCGTGACTGTTGTTGAAACTTTAACTAATATGCTACCATTCAGAAACCCTGACTGGGCAGGCATGTTAAGCTGAAGGAGCAAACTTCAGAGATAGGAGAAAGAAATAACTTAAATTAAATGACAGGATAGTTACTATTTAGGACACACGGTTTAACCTAACAAAGCTGACCTCCTGCTCCGAACATCTTGCTAAGAGTCTGTAGGAGACAACTCAAGACCTCAGAGAAGCAAACTCTGATGAAAATACACATGATCAACTCACAAAATGCATGAAGGATTCCTTCTGGGGGTGTCTGGAATTAATTTATTTAAATTGAGAGTTCTAGGCATTTACCCCAAATGTGTCTATTTTCAGGACTTCTAATTATGGGCTGGATATGTGATGAAAAATAATAATGAGTCTCTGGAGATGCTCAGAAGTTTGCCAAATAAGCAATAATCTGGAGTCGCCCAAAACTTACTTCATGAAACAAGCCAATACAAAAGCATTCAAGGGAAGAAAGGGGGCACCAGACTCAGAACAGAATGAGCAGGCACGGCTCAGTGAGGGAAGGCGGCAGTGGGATGTGAGTCACAATCTCTTAGAGGAGAGGCTGAGTGTGCACTAAATAGAGTGGAATGTTGGCTTCATCTGTTGCTAAGCAAATGTATGAGAACTTCATTAGGGTCCAGAGACTGATCACCTTGCATCTTACTGCAGGTACCAAATGTCGTTACATCTTAAACTGACTGCAATGTGATTTAACTCCCTACTTGAGAATTTCATTTCTAGTGTATAATTTCATCTTCCATGAAGCAAGAAGAATCACAGTGAATCCCATGATCTCAAAGCAATTAACACATTGCTGACCAGTTGTGAGTTACCAGGCAGCATGGACGGTTTCTGCCTAACATTGCCTGTCAACGTATGTTAAGAAAATGGAACACATGCAAAAAACCCTGCGGGCTTTAGGGAAAGAATGGCTAAAGTTTTGTGATGGTTATTTATGGACAATTTCCAAAGGGTCATTTTCTGTAATAGCATCAACAAAGAAAAAGAAGAATACTATTTAAGATAATCACTAAATATAACTGAAGACACCAGAAAACATAAATTGAAAATAAAATAGTAGGATAGGATAATAATTCTTTCTACCTAGAATGTCAGATAAAGTCAAATCTGTGGTCACCATTCTTCTGTGGGTGAAGCCAAGACATAGTCTTTCCGCTTGGATGACTCCACTGTGACCTGGCAGCCAGATGTCCTTGGTCTGCTCAGACAAGGAAGTGACTCGTACTCCCACTTGGTTGTGATCCTTTTCAAATGTGATTTTCACCGTTTTTTCTACTTGTTTATGAGTGTGTGTGTGTTTAAAGTCACAGAATTAAAAGAGATGAAATACAATGATATCTAGGATCTATCACTAATCCCAATATTTCATATAGTAGCTAAAAATCTTGGTTAGTTTCCTTAATCTTAATCATTTCATCTACGAAATAAGTTAGAAAGATAAACTGATATTATTGCATCGGGCAGGCTGGTTTTTTTGTTTTATTCTGGTTTTGCTTTTACGTTTTGTATTTTTTTGTTTTATTCTTGTTTTGATTAACCAGCATTTCCTTTTTTAAGAGCACCCCTTTTTCCTCCTCTTTACAACTAGAATAATTCTAATCCTATCTCTTTCCATTTGTCTGGGGCAGAGGGAGAGATAATATGCTATGTCCCTCCATTCCTCACTGAGTATAAGGTTTATAAGTTTGACGAATATACATCTTCCAAACTCTTGGCTAAAACATTATGTTAATGATAGGTGACTGAATTGGCCCTATTAGAGTAAAATTTAGTGCTTTTGCTAAAATTATTGAGAAAGAAATATTCTTTTTATATTGGCATAGTCAACTAGTACAATATATGAATGGGACTCTGGAGGCTATTATCAAACATTCCTACTAAGATTCTACAAGAGCATAAGAATACAGTAAAGCATAGAACACAGCAATGGAGAGAAATATTTGCACCATTTCAAATAATGCTGCCGTTTCAAATCTCGGATCTGGTCGTGTCTTTAACTAGTGACTTTCACTCTCTTGAACTCTCTAGTTCCACAGCCAAAATACTTCAAATATGTGGTTTGAGTTAACATCGTGTCACCCGCGACAGTGAAAGCTCCAACTGATCTACCCTCAAAACTGGCAAGAATCACATAAGAAACACTTTCTTATAAAACCTGGATCACTTTCTTCCATTCATTCCACTCCATGCCTTGCTTGGTTCTTTGACACACAAAAAAGAAGTGATATTATAAACCAGACCATCATTCATTTATTTAACTAAAACTTTAGGTGGATAAAATGAAATTGTTCCTATATTTAAGTTTATTCATTTTAGACTGATTTTGTTTGTAAATCTTTAGGGACTTGGCTGTGCAGTAAGTTACCATATTGAAGCCCCAACACTCCTTAAGTCACTTGTCACACTCCACAAAGAACACTTACTGTCCTTTTGTCCTCTTCCTAGAAGATCTGTACCTCAGAATAAGAAGACCTATTTCTATCACAGGCAATCTCCACTCTAAGATCAGCAGTTATTCATGATGCAAATGGATTTCTGTTTCTTGAAATGCTAAACAACAGATATCCTAGTAAAAAAGTACTAAGTTGACCAAATATCTATATATTCAGTGTAAAGTAATTTCTAATTCCAAGTTTCTAGAGAGATGTTACAAACCTGCCGCTCTTCAGAAACGGTCGCTCTTTTTCAACATAGTGTTTGAATTCCTGGCTAATACAGGAAGACCAGAAATGGAAATAAAAGTTGGATAAATTGGTGAGAAGAAATAATACTATTTTTGTTTGCAAATGGCATGAAGGTCTATGGAGAAAGTCCCTAATTATCTACAAAAATACTCCTGAGATGAATAAGTGTAGGAGACGCCAACATCCCAGCAAGATGATCTCAGCTGAGGCGTGGACCTCGGGCCATCCGTCCACAGGAGTTCCTTGTGGAAGAAGAGCCCGTGCCCTCAGCACGTAGTCATTGTTAATTTCTCCCCTCACCTGTATCATTCCCTTTCAATAAAAGGCTGGTGCGGAGGTTGCTCGGGGCTACCCGGGAAGTAAGGGCTAGCCCACCTTCCACAAGCTTGTACTTCTAGTCTGCCTCTCACCTGGTTCCTTCCTGCGCTACCCGAGACCAGGCCATAGGAAACCGATGGGTCGAGACAAATAAGTGATGACCGCAAGGTTGCAGAAAGCAAGGTCAGTAACTTTCCTACACACCAGTATGAACAAGTGCATTTGAAAGTAAAAATTATTTGCATAGCTCCCCCCAGAATGAAATGCTTTGGCATAAACTTAACCATATATATATAATATTCATCTGTGGGAAAGTACAAACCTTTGATATAGTGTTTCTCCGCTCAGACTACACAAGGCCCCCCCACTTCCTAGGCCTGGGTGAGCCCACAGACCAGTCTCTTCACAGACCCCAGCTCTGGCACAAACAGGCTCTTTGCAGGTTGCATTCTGTAAACATAAGGTTACTGCATGGTGAGACTAAACCTCATGTCTATCACAAAAAATTGAAATAATCTGCTTCTCTTGGTGCCCACCTTATTTTGCCACAATACTCTCTTTCCCTTCAAACCTTGTCAATACACCATCTCCTGTGCTAATGCACCTCTGGCCTCTCCTTTAGGCTGGATGACATCACGCTGACCACTGGGCACCTGTATCAGAACGTTCAGTGGCATGTCTGATAGCGCTGCCAGAATGTGTGGGAACTTACTGTACATTGCACTTGGTTAAGGGCTAAACTCTGAGCAGAAAGGAAAAGGTCTTTTAACAACCATCACATTTGTTTATACTGTTGTAAAATATTTTTTGAATGGAGGAAAAATAGCACTTATGTCCATGCAACATTGCCATTGGGTCTAGAGAATTACTGAAAAGTGATATAAAGTGTCAACATCCTACCACTGAAAGAAATTATAGTAAATAGCGCAGCTATGATTGCCTTGAAAATGGGCAAACATAACAGCAATTTTCTTCCATCCACTGCTTGGAAATGTTAATCTTTAAAGCTCTTAGTCGATGATTCCAGGTGGTATCTTAAGGCAGAGTCTAAAAGTGCAGTTTGTACTTCCTAACGCAAATTTATTAGTCACCCTTACCAAAATCTTAGCAAAGATTATAGAAGTTTGAGAGGTTTTTTTTAGCACTGCCTTGTGCAAGCTTCCTTCCATCCGTGTCTCTGGTGAGTGGAGTGTTTTCTTCATAGCCACCTTGTAGATTTTAAATTAACATCCTTATTCTCTATGGATTTTGTTTTGTTTCCTATTTTTTAATGTGTTTTCTCAGCTTTGAGAACAAACTCTAAAAACCCTTCATTGTTACAGGTTAATCTTCTGCAATCAAAAAACAGAACATCATAAAACAAAATCAATGCCTACAACCTTTGTCCTCATTTTACTTTGCAAATTCACCTGCTCATCATCCTCCGTTAGACCCAAGCGCACATGAATCCACAACAGTATCAATAGGTTGGGTCAAAGGGGGGGAGAAAGAAGGAGGGGAAGGGAGGTTAGAAAAAGAGGAGAAGAAGGAGAAAGGAGAGGAGAACACTAAGAACTAGATTTTGTTTTCTCAGAAAGAAAACTGAGGTCTCCTGAGCTGGGCGTCTCTTTGTCTCTGCATCCTTATATCACTATCTTTTTTTTTTTCTTTTGTGCCAATTTTTCTTTAAGTATTCAAGTAGCGTTTCTCTTTCTAACATTCTGTACTGTGACTCTCTCTTTTCTGAAACTTAGAAATAAATTTAAATAAAAAAGAAAACACTTGGTCTTACCCTTTTTCTCTTGTGTATTTGATTTAAGAAGAAAGCAGCCTGCTGAGGGCGTGGATGGTGGTGTTTTGTCTTCTCCATCTCTCACTTGCCACAGTAGCTCCCCAGAAGCATATTCTTCTGTTTCCAGGATGAGAGTTCTGGAACCCACTGGCATTAGTGCAACATCATCATCAGTCTTTATCAAACACCTTTCTAAGTCCCAGGAAACCGTCAAGTATCTACCGTCAGGAGCAGATGCTCTAAGGTTAAAAACAAGGTTGAAGTGCAAAGTGGGTGGCCCCGTATTCTTCTGGAAGAACACAGTTTCAGTAAACATGGAATTTAAAAAGTCTTACCTGAAAACACCACAGAACATGCAGTGCTCTGTGTTGAAATAATTGATTAAGAGAGTAACATTTTGGTGTATTCACAAGGTTTTGAATATTCACTATCAAATGAATTTTAAATTCAGCAGAGATTTCTGCTGACAACAGGTCATCTTGTTTATTAGGAATAATACTATAAGTAAGAAAACACATGCACACACACATGCACACCACAGGCAACAACAGTGCCGTGATGATTCTGTTCCCAAGAAATCTATTGATTTACTGCGTCAAGATCTAAATCTCTTTAGCAATATGGAGAAACAGCATTACTTCAAAAGCCTCAGCATTTACTTTTCATACACAACAGGGAGAAAATCACAGGCATTTTAAAAAGAAAAAACAAAATTGTAACATTGCAACATCCCTCTTCCTCACTTTACTCGGACACATGCTTTCAAACTGTGTAAAGGTCCTTGAGATAAGTGGAATAGTGATATGGTTTTGGGAAAAGGTTACTGTTGAAGCAAATGCATCCTCCATATTTGATGGCTGACTTCTTCCCCTGCACCACAGGCACTAAAGATTCTAGTATAGATATTCAAAACCTTGATTAAAACAGAACACTAAAAATGCCATAAAACAGATGTTGACTTAATAACTTGAATTTGACTCTAAAACAAACTGTACCTCAAGAAGAATAATTAAACTCACAAGCCAGCCCAACACTTTTCTGCAAATGGAGATTTAACCTGCTGATACAGGGTCTTGGGAGGATTGATTTAAGACCCATTTATCTAGAGCTGGACACAGACCACATTTGCTGGGCCAAAACATGCTCATAAAAATCAGTCTGACCAGAGTTCCACCCACGCTGCTCTCCTGGAGCAGGGAGCAAGCCCCATGTGGGACCACATTCTTGTACAGGGGAGGTTTAAAAATTAATTTCTGCCCACAGGCCCCTGGCTGATGGTGACATATTCTGGATATACTAGAATCAAGATCAGCTAGATAGAAATCCCATATGGGCTGCCTGCATGGGTCCCCCTCTGCTGTGCCAGAGGTCTGATCTTCCTTCTTATCTATCTATCAATAAAATCTATCCTGTGCTTACTTGCTGTAGTCCATGGATTCTTTCTTCCAATTTCTAAGACCAAGGACAGGGCAGAAAGAGAGATTCTAGCTACACTACCCTTGCAGAAGAAGTGAATCCTTGCATTCTACAAGATATGGCCAGGAATGGCATATGTTGTTTACTTAGTAGATTTATTCAAATATATATTACAACTACTCTAGCTAATGAAGATACTATTGCCAAGTTACTATACAAACAACAGTACTCACACTTAACAAAGCCAGATGTTGTACTTACACTTAACAAAGCCAGATGTTATGTTTAAATATTTTTGTCAGAAAACATGAAATTATATTTGAACAGAAGCTCAAAATCATTAAAAAAAACACTTAAATAATGAGCAGTGTGTGTTATCCAGTCTCCGTTTATTTGGTTTTTATGCAGTTTTTCTCCTTCTTTGCATTTTGATGTGCGTTCCCTCATGAATATCCATGAGGACCGTTTCTGCATCTTCTTTGCCTGCTCAGGCAGGCAACACAACACAGGACCAGGCCGGGACACCTGATAGTCAGACTCAAACGCAGCACAGCTTACTCTGATAGTACTAATAGCAGGGAAAGTCCAGATCCGTCATGAGCCTATCAACACCTGAAATGTCGTACAGCCTACACTGGTTGATTTATCAAGTATTTATATATATTGAATTGCAAGGCTATAATGATACAAAAAGGAATAAAGCATTTCTTTTTTTTTTTTTAGAGACAATCTCACTTTATTGCCCCTGGTAGAGTGCTGTGGCATCACAGCTCACAGCAACCTCCAGTTCGTGGGCTTAGGTAATTCTTTTGCCTCATCCTCCTGAGTAGCTGGGACTATGGGCACCCATCACAATGCCTGGTTATTTTTTTGTTGCAGTTTGTCCGGGGCCAGGTTTTAACCCACCACCCTTGGTATATGGGGCCAGAGCCCTACCTACTGAGCCACAGGTGCCACCCCATTTCCATTTTTCTTTTCCACATCCTTAATAAATGAATAGCCTAGTGGCTGTGACTGGCATGTACGTACATAGATGACGGTAACCACACTGTGACTGTACTATGCTCACGAGTGGCCCGGGGTAGAGAGGGTGCACTGCTTATGAAAGAGATGGTGGAACTGGGCATTTGTGTGTGTAGGGGGTTCAGCAGGCCAGAAAGGGAGTTCACAGAGAATAGTAGGTTTTTTTTTTTTTAAGCCCCCAAATAAGTTGAAGGATTCAAGGGGTTGCCTGAAGTTAGGTAGACATGCAAATGAAGGGGTGGGGAAGCGAGGGGAGAGAGGGGGAGTCAAGGCTGATCCTGGAGGCCTGAGATGAAGCCGGCCTTCACCTGCACAGGACACCACAGCAGCAGTGACAGCAGATAAGCATTTCAAGATCAGCTAACTCAGGCTTCACAGTGTTACGGAAAGTGAAGGGTGTGGACGGGTGCTCCTATGAAGATGCTGGAGGTCTAAGCTGAGACCATGTCTAATGTAGCAGAGGTGACACGGTGACACAGAGAAGAGACATCAACTTGAGCCACTGCCCACCTTCTCAGTGAAACAAGTATCCCCAAAGTTACAAGCGTATGAACCTGAGGAACGAGAGGAAGAAAACAAACAAAAGAGTTGCAACTCCCAAAATTTCAAAGAAAATATAACCAAAATAGTGAACATATAAAATGTTTCATTGTCAGCTGGGCACAGTGGCTCATACCTGTGATCCCAGCATTCTGGGAGGCCGAGGTGGGTGGATTGCCTGAACTCAGGAGTTGGAGACCAGCCTGAGCCCGAGTGAGACCCCATCTCTAAAAATGGCAGAGCAGTGTGGTGGGCGGCTGTAGTTCTAGCTACTCGTGAGGCTGAGCCAAGAGAATCGCTTCAGCCCAAGAGTTTGAGCTATGATGCCACAGAACTCTACCAAGGCTGACAAAGCGAGACTCTGTATTAAAAAAAAAAAAAAGTTTCATTGTGCCTTAGGGTTAGTGCAAGCCCCAGATAGAAACTAAGGTACAAAGAATAATGTGTGGTCTGCCACTGGCACTAACACTAGTTTTCTGGAAACAGTGGCTCACTTCCCTCAAAGTACTGCTGGTATTTATCCCACAATTAAAACCAAATTCCTATGGAATCCACAAGGCATTGTAATAGAAAAATAAATTAAAATGAAATACCATTACCATCCAGGTTTTTCTCTTTTTAAAAAAATTAATATAAATTTAAGAGGTTTAAGTCTAATTTTGTTACGTGGATATGTTGAGTTTTGGTGAATTCAGGGCCTTTACTAGTGTCTCCATCACCCAAATACCGTAATTATATTCAGTAGCAATTTCCTCTCATCTGCTCCCTCCTCCCCACCAGGGGCTCTCCTGTCTATCATTTCACTCTGTCAATGTGTACACATTATGTAGCTCCCAGTTATAGGAGAGAACATGTAAGACTTGACTTTCTTTTTCTGAGTTGTCTCACTTAAGGTAAAGGCCTCCGGTTCCATCCACGTTACTGTGACTCCATGTTATGGCTGAATAGTTCTGCATCGTGTATATAAGCTACATTTTCTTTATCTGTTTATCTATTGATGGACATTTAAGATTCAGGCTAAGTTAGAAGTTGTTCCTTTCCTACGTTTATAGGGTGTTGTCATGTATACTTTGAAGTTAATGAGATCTTGAGAAAAAGAACAACAAACAGAAGGCCACAAAGAAGAACTTAGTAAGTTGTGGAGAGACTCCAGTGCTCCTGATGAGCTCTGTGCAAGCTTGAGCTGAGAGATGTAAACACTGTTCTCTAAGCTCTTCTGAATGCCAATGTTCTCTTCACGTATCTTGCAAGATGAATACTGAAAGATTAAAATGCATAAGGCAGCTACGTATCTAATGCTCAGAGTAAGACAGTGATCTTTTCAAAGCTAAGAACAAACATAGTTTGTTAGAAGTCTGTGCTGCCACGGGTGGGAGAGCTGAAGAACTCTCCACGGTAATGGTTTCTACACTTGAATCACACATCCCACTTGAGAATTTAAATCCTAGGTACAATGGGATTACACCCTATTATGTTAAATAATTCTAGAAACTATGTGAAGGACTTCCTAACAAATCCCATCTTGTTCTAACCTTGGTCCTTTCCAGCTGACTCTAAGAGCTACCAAAGTAGCTCTTTTTTTCAAAAGAAAAAGTGGGCCGTCTGTCACTCCTGATTAAAATCTCTCCCGGAGAACTCTTATTACCTGGACTAAATGCCAAGTTATTTAGTTCGGCATAAAAAGCTCTCCTTACCTTGACCCCAGCTGTTTATTTTCATCTTCTGCTCACACTTTACACTCCAGCCACTGAGCCACGGCGGTTCATCCAGACAGCGCCCGCCCCACCCGGGGATCCCCCCACCACAACTTTCTGCCTATACAACTGTGAATCCTCTCTCAAGTCTCAGTTCAAGTATTACCTTCCTCAGAACGTCTTACAAATCCAAAACTAAATTCAATTTTCTCTTATCTGGGCTTTCTTTCTACTGCGTATACTTACAATCTTCTGTTTTTAAGTAAACAGAGCTGTGCACTCTTTTCTCCAGACCGTGAACTTCATAAAAATGAGTGCTGGAACATTACTTCTGCAGTTCCTGGGACAAAGCTTGCTTCAGTAAAGGCGCTCCAAGAATCGTTTATAAGTTAATCCCAGAAATGCTGCTCCATTCGCCACTCACTTTGGATTCTGACACCGGCTGAGTCTCTACCATTTTACCCCTGCCCTAAGGTGGCTCCTGTGCCTGGCCTCACTCCTCACTTGGGTTCCTTATAATTTCTCCCTAAAACCTTTACTGTCAGGCAGATTTACTGATTACCTAGAACCGATTCTATTATTGTCTGAGTTCCCATATTTCTTAGCTTCAGCTGCATTAACGACACTCACAGTGTCAAGTGACTCACAACAACAACATTTATTTCTCTCCTACATTAAATGGGGCTGCTACTGGCTTCAGGACGGGAGTAGACGGGACAGAGGTCTGCCTTGCGTGCCTCGTGTTTGCAGGAGTGAGGCAGAGAGGCAGCCCTTATCTGGCAGACATAGTTCAATGGTAGACAAGGGAAAGAAAGAGACCTGATAAGGCAGCTACTCAGGCACACTCAACGTTTCTGCTTAGATATAGCACAGTGCACTGGAGAAGCCAGCCGTCTGCCCTGGCCTGATGAGAGGAGAATGTCCTCTACTCACAAGGGGTCATGGTGAAGAGCATGTCAAGAGCAAAGACGACTAATGTTCTCACTTGGAAGAAAACAGATGACTGGCCTCAACACCATCTACCACAGAGCATTTAAAGCTCACCATTCCCTCCACTGTGATTGCTCCAGATCATAAGACTTCAACCTCCAGCCTAGCCTGTTGACCTCCTGGTCCTGAAACCTCCAGCTGAGCCCTCACCAGGGCTGAATCCAAAATGGCAGGGAGGACACAACAGCTGAGGCTCATTCTTCTGCCTGATTATGGCAGAAATGGCGTCAAACCTAAAGGGGAAAAAACGCTTGAAGCCTCAAGTTTCTAAGTTCACAATCTAGTAAACAGAGATTTTGTTTGTTTGTTTTGCATTTGAGACAGTCTCACTATGTCACCCTTGTAGAGTGCTATGGTGTCACAGCTCACAGCCACCTCAAACTCTTGGGCTTAAGCAATCCTCCTGCCTCAGCCTCCCCAGTAGCTGGGACTACAGGCGTCCACCACAATGCCTGGTTATTTTTTGGTTGCAGCGGTCATTGTTGTTTTTAGCTGGCCCAGGCCAGGTTAGAACCTGCCAGTCTCAGTGTTTGTCGCCAGCATTCTACCCAGTGAGCTACAGGTGCCGCCCGGTTTTTATATTCCTTTTCAAATATTTGACCTCCAGCAGAGGAATTTTCTTTAATCTTGGATGGTGAGCACATAAATTTAGGGGTGAAGCAGCCCATTTCCTGTCCTTCCAACTCACCATGGAGAACAGAGTCACTGCCTGAGATCCCCCATATGCTCCACGTAGAATATGGTTTTCACTCTTGTGGGGGTTGGTTTAGAAGAATAGATAGTAAAGAAAGATGTTCACTAGTATTTTCAGATATTTAGAGATAAAACCATAGTTTTTCCCCCTATTATTTGCAAACTGTGTGTGTCACAGTACTCACCCAGATTTAAAAAAAAGGAAACCAAAATGATGAATAAGAATTATAACACAGAGAAAATTTGTCATAGAGCAAATTAATCTCTTTATTACCAACTTTAAGATTTTAAAAAAATAATAAAAGAAACTATGGGGAGAATCACATATAAATCACTAGCACGTGTGAGTAGACCATGCCCTCTGCATCTTTCTATTTTCCAGAGATTCCTGGTGTCTGGAAGAGAGCCCAGTCCGATATATTGAAAAACGCCCTGAATTAGAAAGTAATTAGCAGCAAATTGAACTGCGTATTCTACTTTCATGAAGTTATTACCTCAAGTACTATGAGTAGGAACTTGATAGAAATGTCTGAACTTCAACTGCTACTTCTCCAAAAAAAAAAAAGAAAGAAATCTTCTCGTGCTCTGTTGCACGTCTCTCTAGCACGGATCCTTAGCGCCTTCATTGCCATCTGTGCACATGTCATTTCACTTTGGTGCTAATCAAAGTGCACAGGTGAGAACGAGGTTTTGATAAAATGTTGTTGGACATAAACGCATAAGTTTCCTCACCCTATCACCAGTAAGTTCTTGAAAAAATGCTGTTTTAATAAAATGATTATAGACTTGGAGCAAATTAGACATTGTCTAACTAGTTATACCTAGCATCATACCTAAGCACGTAATTTCAGATCCATTTTAGGAGTAAAATAGTCTGGACGTGTAGGCTGTGGTTGATTTGAATCCTGACGCCCATCCTGCCCCAATCTCACCCGGTGTCTTCCTGTTGGAGTCCAGAATACAAAGGACCTTCGGGATCAGGAGAAAAATCAGGCACTGCTTGAAGTGTTAAAGATCTGTCAGATGCCTCCCAACAAACCCAAATTCAGCATCCACGTAATCACAGTGGTCTTTACATACTGGAAAAATGCAGGTGTCATCCTGAAGATTTAATGGAATCTCCGCAGGCAAAGGCTACACTTTTTATAACACCCCAGAAAGGTTTTCCAACTATAAATTTCACCATATTTACTAAAAAAGAAAATGTTTATTACATGCAAAGAAATATAAAGAATTTGTGTGTGTGTCAAAATGCAAATACTTTCAAAAGAAATTTTATAAAGTGTTTATACACCATCACAGGAGACTCTGGAGAACTCCAGATCATAACACACTTCATTCAGCAGAACTCTAAAGGGAAACTGGCTATGGTCCAAATAATTCCCCAAATGTATCTAGTAGACTAACGTGACTTTTCTCTATTTGTATTTGCGTTGATGTCTGCCTTGGCACATGCAAATGGATACATGTTTGCCTTAAACAATCTTCAGGTCCCTGATGAGCTTCCCCAATGCTTCCCTTCATAAAAATATCACAGTATATTATAATAAGGAAATAAATAAGTGGATAGATAAACCAATGAGCAGAGAACTAAACTGATTGGCTCATAAACAGGGATCATATTCTCATGCTGTATTCCCCAGAAATCTTGTATCTTTCTACCCCCCTTCTCCTACTTCCTTAAGGAAGAATAAAGCCAACTACTTTTAATATGTTCCAGGGGGAAGCAGAAAGTGGGAAGCTTGATGCTAAAAAAGAAAAGTTAAAATAATGAATAAGTTAAGATGTTAAGACACAGAATCCAGTTACCGCTAACTTGAAACACCTACCTCTTAAAAGTTCAGAGCAGCTGTAAGTTATCTACAGGGGACAGGGCCCTTAAATTGGAATTTAGGAGTTCTCAGCCAAAGACCTTGAATCAAAGATCAGTTTTGCTATGATTTATTGCCAGGGAAATAGATTATTGAAACTGGTACATTCACTCAGTTATTCACCCAGTAGCTATCTGCGGAGTATCTTCTCTGCACGGCCTACGTCTAATGCTAATTCTGAGATCTTTGCACCGAGACTGCCTTCCTAGCAACCTGCAAGTGTATCTGATAATTTATGGCTTTTTCTTATTCAACCTAACGATTCACCAGAGTTCCTTAACTTCCAGAACTCTATACCTCAGCATACCTCGTAGACCTGAACATGGAGCGTTGGCATTATTACGACTCTCATCTGTTTGGCATTTCCTGAGATTGGGAGAAAAGCCGTTTCAGAATAATTGGGGAGCGAGAGGGAGATAAAGCAGCAGAGCAGATCTGGATGCTGAGGGCAGAGCCCCCCGAGACCGAGACACTCAGGAACAGTGTGAGGGAACAACAGGTTTGTTTTTTTTTTTTTTTTACCATCTTACATCATAAAAGACATTTTGATAAAAGGGAAGTGATTAATGAGTAGCCGTCTCAGACCTCTGCTAGTATTAATAAGCAGAAAACCCCATCACCAACCCCATCCAACAAGGCACCGATCATAACTTGTCATCTTAATAACACTTTAATGCCAACTCTAGATTCACTGCATTTTTGTGGAAATTTAAATCATACCCAAGTGTGGAATGCTTCCAATAATGAGCATAAAAATGCAAAGAGATTTTGATTAATATCAGCTACTTTAAAACCAGGAATTTTTCATGGGGAGCTGAGAGGCTGCGTGAACTCTTTGGGGCTCTTTTAATGACGTGAGTTCAACCAAAGTTGCTGTATTTATAGTATGTGTGTGCATTTGAGTTTGTGTCTGTGAGTACTATTTTTTTAACTGAGATTTAAGGAAGGAAGCTTTTTCTCACTGTGAGCAGTTATTTCCATGAAGCTTTCTTATAGGTTTTATTCAACAGCCAGGTTTGCACAGGTGGGAAATTTCTATTCACAACTTTACGGCTACAGCAACATGAAGTAGAATATAAAACCTTCAAGTTTTCTCCGAAATTGTGTTAGAACCACACAACTTCTCAAGGCAAGATTGTGGAAGCAAAGAAAAAGATAAACTATGGTAGTTCTAATGCAGAATTCACATCAGAAGGTGATTCAAACTCTGGCTTCCAAATTATGGGATTATTATTTGTAACACACACCAACTTGGTTTTCCCGGGCAAATTATATCTCACTTAACTTTCAGGCAGTGGGAACCGTGAATACCACCAGGGTTTTGCATGGGAACAATGTCAGCAAAGCAAATCAGGCTGGTTGGTCTTTTGGAAGCTGAAACAAGCTGGTAGGATGTCATCACTTCTTCACAGAAGACGAGCTACATGAACAAAGAAGGGGGCCGTTCCTTCTTTTTTCCAGTATTTATACAATAATATATTGCCAATACTTTTTAAAACTCTACTATCCTAGATGTACACTTACATAATTTTCTTTCTGTTAACGTAAAATACTCTAATCCACAATCTTAAGGGGGTACGGATGTCACATGAATCCTTGCTGTGCACTAGTCGATGCCATGAGCACGTCCCCCACCCAAATATTGTTCATTGTACCTTTGCTAATTTTCAAACCAAAAAGATGGGATTAATTTTAAAAACTAAAAGTAATCTTTCTAACTTCTAGTTTTTTATCAGACTTACCTGTAGGCAATATTAAATAAATTCAGTGTCAGTGGATACCTGGCCGGCCACCCTTTTCCTTGATGGAGGGAACCTCAAGGGCCAGGGCTCTGGGCAAACTTCCTCTCTTCCCCGGGTCTGCAGAGCACTCCCTGGTGCCTCCACCCCACACCTCCTCCTGCCCCTTCATCACCTCTTATTATTTCTTGCACACTTGCATATATTCACTTACTGATTTATTTTTAAAATTTTGAGAATACATTTGTTCAAGGCAGAGGGCTAAACACCACGTCTTCAAAAATAACCAAGCTGTAAGTGATCACCATCCTCACTGACCATGCGACGAGGTCGAAAGGCTTTCACGTTTTTTCTTACCTTTTCTCTCTTTCTGCATATTCCTTTTCTTCCTTTCTCTCCTGCCTGAGTTATCTCTACTCATCATTTTATTTTAATTTTTTCATTATTTTTTATTAAATCATAACTTTGTACATTGATGCATTTTAATCATCCAGCTCAGGTAGGGACTTCCTCTTAACCTTCTCTAATTTATCCTCTAAGAAATACTAAAATGTCTGTTTTTGACACTCTCATTAATCCTTATATATGACTCTGTAATAACCTTGATTGCATTAGAATATTTGTATGTTTTGCTATTCCTCACCAGTCTGTAAACTTCACAGGAGAAGGAATGATGGTTAATTCCCCCTTCTGCTTGGGGTATAGTCAGTGTCCAGCAGGTGCCTGGGTTTGATGAATGAATCAGTAAGAACGGAGACGCTGCTCTCATTTATCATTTTTGCAGAAACACCGTTTTTTTCTGGGTCTACATGTGACTTTTCTCCCCTTGGGGATATATTTGACTTATTTTCATAGAGGAAAAAAAAAAAATCCAAAATTGGGAGAAAAACATCACAACAGAGAAAATAATATATATTAAGAAAAGAGAAAATATCAAAAATTAAGAGAGAAGTGAGGAGAGAAAAAGATATTTCTATTGAAAAGACAAATATTCAACTTTGCTGTCAATCATTAATCAAAAAAAAAAGTCAATTAAAACAGTAAGGTGACAGAATCACTTTTCTGAGTGTAGAAATATTTTTCTTCTGAAGTTAGCATAACCAACAGTGCTTTTAAGAATGTACCAAAGTGGGTGCTCGTACACTCTTAGTAGGAGCACCCTCTTTCTAGGAAGCCGGGGTGAAGCATGCCACTCGGGTGTGAGAGACTCTAGACCCCTGTTCCGTTACCTGTACCATTCTGAGTGACCCATAACTAGAAAGACACAGGAAAATTCTTTTGGTCAGCAATATTTTACAATTTTTTTCAAGTGTCAAACTATATAAAGGATATCATTACCAATAATTCTCAAAGGAAAATCCTTTATTATTCCTGACCAATGGAAAATTGAATGTTTTATTTAATACTTTGCCCTGAAACTATCCACCATTAAAACGATAACTTCAAATAGTTCTGAGAAAAACAAAACGAACCTATTTTTGGAACCAGACCAGTTTTCTGTCTTTCTTTGTGATATCAAAGAAACAAAGTAACCTATTAAATTCTATTTGTGGCCAATTATATACTTTCTGGCTGTACAAAAATGAATCAGGCTTTAATGAAGGACTGTGGTTATGGTTTGAATTATGTTCCCCAAAATGTATGTTGAAATCCCAACCTCTGGTACTTGCGGATGTGACCTTTTTGAAAATAGGGTCTCTCCAAATGTAATCAAATTAAGATGAAGTCATTAGGGTAAACCCTAATCGGAAATGAATGGTTTTATAAGAGGGGAATTTTACACGCAAAGAACCAAAAGTACATGAAGATACAGACACAGAAAGAAAGTGTCATGTGGCCAAGGAGGCAGTTAGTGGCTGTGGACAGGCCGGGATCACCTGTCATCACCAGAAGCTGAAAGAAGCAGGACCCTCCCTGGACCATGGCCCTGACGCTACTTTATTTCAGGCTCCCAGAACTTTATGAGAATAAACTTCTGTTGTTTAGGATCAGCGCCCGTACCTCAGCGGTCAGGGCACCGGACACATACACCAGGACTGGCAGGTTTGAATCCGGCCCAGGCCAGCCAAGCAACAGTAACAACTACAACATAAAAATAGACGTTGTGGTGGGCACCTGCAGTCCCAGCTACTTGGGAGGCTGAGGCAAGAGAATTGCGGGAGCCCAAGAGTTTGAGGTTGCTGTGAGCTGTGAAGTCACAGCACTCTACCCAGGGCAACATAGTGAGATTCTGTCTCAAAAAAAAACACAAAAAACCAACTTCTGTTGTTTAAAAGTAACCAGTTTATGATACTTTATTGCAGATGCCCCAGGTAACTAGTACGCTGGTGGTCCATTTGTCATATGTAAATATTTTGTGTTAGCCTCCGTAGTTTTATCATCCTAATAACTACAAGTTTCAAGTCAGAAGTTCCAAAATTTTGAGGTTTATTTGCATTGGCCTGTATTGAGACAAAATAAATCATAAAAACAAGAGGGGGAAAAGCAACATGAAGAAAGTATCTGTTGAACTCAGCAGCTTATTCAGCTGATAACTGGGTAACAATTAGTGTCTCTGCACCTGACTGCCAGTGTCCTGGCCACATTCTCCTGTCCTCATGCAATGGAATTGTTATATTCTCCGCAGAATATCATTATGTTTTAACTTACGGTATAGTTATGTTTTAATTTACATTATGACTAATTTCTCTGATAAGCTGATCAAATGCTCTTATGACTTATATAAGAACTGGAGTTCATAAAATAATTTTCTTTGCATTTTCATAAAGAATCAGAAAAACATACCCACTGCTGGTATTTAGAAAATACTCAAGAGAAAGAGTTCTTATCAAGGCTTCTTACCGGCAATTAAAGCCGAACAACATTTGTTAAATTAGCATTCAACTCTAAGGATCATCAAAGCCTCTGAGGAAACCAAAAATCAAATTCTTTGTAGAAAATACAAGTATTCCACTGTGTAAGGGCAAGATTTCAATAGGCCAGCTGATTGTTGTTAGGACACGGGCAGTGACATCAGACCATTTATAGACTGAAAGGAAATACTTGCCAACTATGCATGTGACAAGTAGTTAATACCCAGGACATACAAATAATTCAAACAATTCAATAGCAAATATATATATGTATAATGATCCTATTCTAAAAATGAGTTAAATGTCTGGATAGATATTTTTTAAAAAGACATACAAATGGACAAATGTGTGAAAAAATGTTCAACATCATTAATTATTAGAAAAGTGAAAATCAAAACCATGATTAGATATTATCTCACCCTAATTACAGTGTCTATTACCAAAATGAAAAAGAAGAAAAAAAACGAAATGCTTGTGTGAATGTGGAGAAAGGGAGACTTGTTCACGCTGTTGGTAGGAATGTAAAGTAGAGAGTCAGTGTGGGAAACGGTACGTGGCTCTTCGCAGAACTTAAAGTGGAGCTACCATAGGACTGGAAATCCCACTTCTGGGTATATGTCCAGAAAAAAAAAAAATGAAATCAATGTCCCAAAGGATCCCTAAACTGCCGTGTTGGGTACAGCCAGCATCTCCTGCTCAGGGGCTTTTTGACAAAAGCCATTCTCACCTGGGTTAGATGTTACCTTCTTGTAGTTTTGACCTCTGTTTCCCTGGTGATTGGAGATGTTGAGCATTTTTTCACGTTTATTGGCCATTAGTCTATCTTCTTTTGAAAAACTTCCGTTCATATCTTTTGCCCACTTTTTCATGGGGTTGTTTGAGTTTTTTCTTGCTGATTTGCTGGAGTTCTTCATAGATTCTGGGTATCAGCCCTTTATTGGATGGCTTGCACACAGACATTTCCCTCCCCACCCCTTCGCCATCTGAAGCTTGTCTATTCTCTCTGTTAATTGTGGCCTTGGCCATGCAGAAGCTTTTCATTTAATCAAGTCCCAGTTGTTAATTTTTGTTGTTGCTATGACTGTCTTTGGGGTTTTCTTCATAAACTTTTTGCCTAGCCCCATCTCTGTAAGAGTTTTTCCAACATTTTCTTCGAGAATTCTTATCACTTTGTGTCTTAGGTTGACCTTTGTCATCCATCAGGAACTAAATTTTGTGGGTGGTGAGAGGTGTGGATCCCATTCCAGTCTTTTAGAGGTCGCTATTCAATTTCCCCAGCACCATTTATTGAATGGGGATTCTTTTTCCCAGTGTATGTTTTTGTCAAAGATCAGATGGCAATATGAGGATGGTTTCGTATCTGGCCATAGATGTAGGTCTCTGTTTTGGGGCTGATACCATGCTGGTTTGGTTACTATGGCCTTGGGGCTGATACCATGCTGGTTTGGTTACTATGGCCTTGTAAGCATAGACAGACGTCTGGTAAAGTGATGCTTCCCACCTTGTTCCGAAGGTTGCACTGGTGATTCAGTCCTTTCTGGTTCCATACGAAGTATAGAATTATTTTGTCTCCATCCATGAAAAATAGCATTGATATTTTAATGGAAATTGTATTAAATCTTTAAAACTCTTTGGGTGGTAAAGACATTTAACAATGTTGATTCTGCTAAGCCATTAGATGATTTTCCATCTGTTTCCACCTTCCTCAGTGTCCTTCATCACCGTCTCACAGTTCTCCTGGTAGACGTCCTTCACCTCCCTAGTTAGATACATCCCGAGGTATTTTGTTTTATTTGTTGCTATTGTAAAAGGTATCGCACCTTTGATTTGATTCTCAGCTTGACTGTTGTTGGCATATTTGAAAGCTACTGATTTGTGAATGCTGATTTTGCCACCTGAGACTTTGCTGAATTTATCAATCCCAGGAGTCTCTTGGCAGAATCTTCAGGGTTTTCTCTATACAAGATAATTGTCAAAGCTGACACTTTCTTCCACCTACTTATTTCATCCAAATTCTTCCCTGGTTGGACTTAGTCTCTTCTAAAAATAGAGATAAATGAGGAGAACAAGTGAGAGAGAAAGAAAAAGGGGATAAATGCAAAGGGGGGATGAAAGCAGAGAAAGCGGGACCAAGGAGACAGTTTTGGTGACCCTGATGACTTCGGGAAACACTTCTGAACCGCTTCAGAACGTCACTGGGCTCCCCCAGAGTGCGTCATCAGCATGAGATACAATGACTCACTATGACTTTCTTCTTTCCAGACAAATTACAGTATTTTCTGCACTGCAACAAGGAATTTCCAGAGTATATAGATCATTAACATAACAATTTCTAAGGGAATATTTATAGTTGAAAAGGAGAATATGGACCTCAACTTCTGGACTTTACAGTAAGAACGTAAGTACTGTATTGGTAATCAGGGTGAGCTAGGACTCACCACATGATAGAGGAATGTAACGATGGAGAGTGGGCATGTGGGACAGACGACTCCCTGGGTGCTGTTATTAGGGACTTGCAAGGAAAAGCACAGATTTGGACCAGAGATATCCATTCATCCTATAAAGACAATACCCTGGATGGCTTTGTCTCTTACCACACCACGAGCAACTTCCCACATTGCCAACACAGTAAGAAAGCTGAGGATGTGTTGGGACTTACACCTGTCCGCATTTGTAGGTTATCCCTGGCTCTGTGTAATCGCTGTAATCTCACTCTCAGCATCCACAATGTTAAGGGAAACCAGAGTATTTCAGTGAATAGCCTGTATATAGTAAGCTTTTCTTGGGTATTATCACATTTAATTGCCCCATTTTACAGATAAGAACATAGAAGTTCACATTTAAATATCTTCCCCTATTAAAACCCAGAGAATAAGTGGTGGGACACAGATTCAAACTTAGTTCTTTCTGACTCCAAAGCCCAATTCCCTTCTATAGTAAAACCTCAGCTGCAGGTGCTTCTGGAAACCAGAAAGAAACCTAAAGGAGCTGATATAAAAAGTGCCGCACCAGAGCTGTCCACGTCCAGTCCAGGACCCTCCGGGGAGGAAGGACCAGTGTGACAGTGCTTTTGGAGGGTGTTTTAACAATGTCACGCATCTTCAGAAAGCACGTGATTGTCTGCATTGTGGGCACCTCTGCCACGTGCTGCTGTGAGACGCTGTGATTTTTATGGCTGCAAACCTGCCATTTGAGGATATCACAGTGACACATCTATTAACACAGATGAAGCAGCAGAGGTGACAGCAGATGGAACAAAAATGGCTCTGCCCAAGACAATTTCATGTTATGAAAACGACACCAATTTCACGAAACTGAAGCCATTTATTACTGACCGTGGCACTACCTGGAGCTTGGGGTGAACGGGAAATGTGAGAACAGACATCGGACTGAGAGCAAAGAGCACTCGTCTCCGTAAAATGCTGCCGAATCATCCTCACCCTCACACTGTACAGAAAATCCAGATGACCAGCGATTTTACACACCCTTAATGTCAGTGGATTCTAAGAAAATTAAATTTTCTGCCTTTTCATTAATGCATTGGTAAAGAAAAGGCATTCTGCATTTCAAAAGCTAATTTTTCCCCTAGACATAGATAAGCCTACTGTATTTAGTATAAGCCAAGATATTAAAGGTTTTTATAATCAGTTTTACTTTGTATGTTTTTAGATTAAACTCAGAAATTTTGATAGATGCACAGTAACCAGATACATCCCTAAGACTTTTTTCTATTGATGGTGTGATATATCTATAGTAAATAAAATATTTCCTAGAATGTGTATGCCTTTTAAACTGGTTTACTGTCCCGAGACATTATGTTCTAAATAACCCACTAAGACTAAAACTGAAAATCTCATTGTCTTTAGTGTCCTATTTAGAGCTAAGACATTAATATTTTAGAATGCTTGGATTAGGAAGGCCTAGAAGAAGTGGGTGGAGGGCAGGACTAAATCAATCCAGAGATGGGCCCCAGCCAGGGAGCATGAGAAGAGAGATAATAAAGTAAAACTCAAGGGAATTAAAGACCAAGGCTAATCCAGAGCAGATGAGCACACCAGTGAGAAGCAGGGAAAAGCCAGAGAAAGAAACTGAGACTTGGGTCCAGACTAAGAAACATAATTCATTAAAACAGCTGAGCAACAGGTACAGCCAGGAAAGTATTCAAAAGAGGAACAGGTGTGGGCCAGTTGTGGCCAGAACTGGGAAAATCATAAAATGCCGGAATTGGAAGAATCCTTGAGCTGTCTTCTTTATTCCTGCAGAAACTGAGCTCAGGGTTCCACGAGGGTGCAGACTGCTGTGTGTAGACACCTGCTCTCACCCTGAAGAGTTAACTCCCTTAGGATTTCTTGTAGGGAGCCTCGTCTCACAATCAATTCTTCCTATGTTTGTTTACCTTGGAATGTCTTCCACATTTATTTTTAAAAGACAGTTGTGCTGGATATAAGACTCTCAGTTGTCAGTTTGTTTTTAATCTGTTATCACTTTGAATATCATCACAGTACCTTCTGACTTCTGTTTTCTTTTTAATAATATTTTATAAGTCACCTGTTAATATTATTGGGGTTCTCTTGTTTATGAAAAGTCATTTTTCTCTTTCTGCTTTTAAAAAGTTCTTTTCTATTTCTCTTTTTTTACTGATTAATATGAGAGCAACAATGTTCAGGTTACATTGTTTTGTTTGTAAGGGAAGGTTCAAGCTGGGGTTGGGCCCTTCACCCACCACAGGTCATGGGGACACCCTCGCATTTTGCACATCAGGTGACAGCCCTTCTCTTCCTCCTCCCCCACCCCCGCACTGGAATACACTTGTGTCTTTCTTTCACGTCGGCGTGTGCTTGTTTATATATTGGTTTTATGTTAGTGATGAGTACAGTGGAGGCTTGTTTTTCCATTCTTATAATACATGACTAAGCAGAATGTGTTTCAACTCCATCCAGGTAAACACAAAAAATGTGCAGTCTTCATGTTATCTTATGGCTGAATAGTACTCTGCAGTATAGATGGCCACACTTGTTACTTCATTCACGGGCTGATGGGCATTTAGGTTGTTCCACATCTTGGCAATTGTTAATTGAGCTGCAATAAACATTCCAGTGCAAATGTCCTTGTGGTAAAGTGATTTTTTTTTTCTTCTGCGTAGACACTTAGTAATGAGATTAGGGATCAAATGGATGGTTGACTTGTGGCCTCTTGAGGACTCTCCCCGCTTCTTTCCATACAGGCTGTATCTGTTTGCAGTCCCACCAGCAGTGACAGGTGTTCCCTTCTCTCCACAGCCACACCAGCATCCGCAGTTTGGGGACTTTGTGGTGTGGCCTGTTCCCATGGGGTTAAGTGACATCTCAGACTCGTTTTCATTTCCATTTCTGGATGATCAGGGACAATGAATGTTTTTTCATGGGTTTTTTGGTCACCTTTTCTATCATATTCAAAGAAGTTTTTGTTCAAGTTTCTTGTCTTTATCTTTTAAATTTCTATCATTCTGTTTCTGGGTATCAATCACTTGTACATACTCTAATCTGTTATGATGTTCCTGATGTCAGCTGGGGTTCATTAAGGTTCTTGGGTGTGTATTTTAATGTGAGTTTTGTTTATTTTGCTTTTGTTATTGTGGTAGAATAGCATAACATAAAAATTCACCAATTTAGTTATTTTAAAGCACACAATTCAGTGGTAGTTAATACATTCACAAAATTGTACAACCATCACTACTATTAAGTTCAAAAACATTTTTATCTAGCTGGGCATTGTGGCAGACACATGTAGTCCCAGTTATTTGGGAGGCTCAGTCAGGATGATCACTTGAGCCCAAGAATGTGAGGTTGCCACAAGCTAAGCTGAGGCCATGGCACTCTAGCCAGAGAAGAGAGTCAGAGTCTGTCTCAAAAAAAGGAAGAAAGAAACAAAGAAAGAGAGGGAGGGAGGAAGGAAGGAAAAAAGGAAGGAAGGAAATTTTTCATCACTCCAGAAGAAAACCACATGTGCACTAAGTAGTTGGTCCCAATTCCCCTTCCCCCAAACGCTCCATATTCTTTTTATTTATTTTTTATTAAATCATGGCTGTGTACATTAATCCAGTCATGGGGTACAGTGTGCTGGTTTTATATGCAATTTGAAATATATTCACCAAACTGATTAACATGACCTTCATGGCATTTTCTTAGTTATTGTGTTAAGACATTTATATTCTACATTTAGAAAGATTCACATGTACCCTTGTAAGATGAACCATAGGTCTGATCCCACCAAACACCCTCCCTCCACTCATCCTCCCCCTTAACCTCCCCTCCCTCTCCCCTTTCCCCATATTCTTGGGCTATAATTGGGCTATAGCTTTCATATGAAAGCTATAAGTTAGTTTCATAGTAGGGCTGAGTACGTTGGATACTTTTTATTCCATTCCTGAGATACTTTGCTTCATGTCTTCATGACTTTACTCTCCCACCCACAGTGTGTGAGTGTATAACCTGCTTCAGATCCTCACTGCATTTTTTATAATAGTGGATGTAGCTGGGGTGAGATGATATTATCTCATTGTGATTTGATACGGATTTCCCTAAAGACTACTGATCTTGAGACTTTTTAAAATGTACCTGTTGTCCATTTGTGTGTGTGTTGGTTTATTTGTTTTGAGGAATGTCTTCTCAGATCCTTTGTCCATATTTTAGTCAGATCATTTGTTTTTGCTGTTGTTTGAGCTCCTTAAGTATCCTGGTTATTAGTCCCCAGTTGGCTTGTAGTCAGTCACTGACTACAATGTTTTCTTTGACTAGTTTCTTATATGCATGTCTCACATTTAAGCCTTTAATCTATTTTTTAGTGTTCATATATGGTAAAAGATGGAGGATCTAGTTTTATTGTTCTGAATATAAATATCCAATTTTCTTAGCATGATTTATTATTTCTCTAATGTATGCACTTAATGCCTTTGTCAAAAATTAGTTCTACTATAAGTGCATGGATTTATTTATAGGTTCTCTATTCTATTCCATTGTTTTATCTCTTTTTATGCCAGTTTTTTGTTATTTTGGTCACTACGGCTTTGTAATATGATATGAAATAAAATAATGTGATGCCTCCAGCTTTATTCTTTTTGTTAAGAATTGATTTAGCTATTAGGGATTTTCTGCAAATTCTTACAAATTTTAGAGCTGTTTTTTGTGTTTCTGTGATGAATGTTATTTGCATTTTAATAAGGATGGCATTGAATCTATAGATTGTTTTTGGTCTTTCAAGATAATTTTCATAATCCATGAACTACACAATATCTTTCCATCTATTTGTGTTGTCTTTAATTTCATCGACAGTTTTATACTTGTCTCTGTGGAGATCTCTCACCTCCTTAGTTAATTGTTAGTTATTTTTTGTAGGTTTTGTGAATGGGATTGATTTCTTGATTTCTTTTTCAGACTGACGGCTGTTAGTGTATAGAAACGCTAACTAATTTTTGTACGTTGAGTCTGTGTCCTGCAACTTTACTGAATTCATTTATGAGTTCTAACTGTTTCTGGTGACAGTTTCTCTAAACATCTGATCACATTCTCTGCAAAACAATGATCATTTAACTTCTTTTTTTCCGATCTGGATTTTTTCATACTTTATTTTCTCTTTATGGACATTCTCTACTTAATAAGACATGGCCATCACACCTTACTTTGCTTATACATGGTTTACTTTAATCTTTAAATATATATAAAATGGCTTCTAGAAGTCTTCATCTGTTCTATACAATATCTGGATCCTTTCAGGGGCCGTTTCCATGGCCTATGTCGCCGTCCATAATAAAACATTTTCTTACATCTCCTTAGAGTAGAATGGAACCATATTTTTGGTTTGGGGTTTTTCTTTTTTTCCCTAGTGTAATGTTTTTGAAAACTGCCAAAGTTGTTGTAAGGATAACTACATTTTATTCCCTCACTCTTTGGAGTTATTGGGGAGAAAGAATGTGAACTTCATGTTGTTACACAGAGGACAATACATTTTTGTTGGCAAGATCATAAGTTAATCTTTTGGAATGAATCAGAAACATTTATATGTGACTGACTGAATATTTACAAAGGACAATTGCTTTTAGAAAAAATATCACCAATATGGGAATAATAGACCGGTTATTGGCATAGTAATGCTTAATGCAGACTAAAGTTTAGAAAACATTCACACTTCAATCAGGTCCTTAAGATATGCAAGTAGGATGCCCAATGTTCTACTTTGTGGTATAATAAGCCAGTGCTACTCTAATGCAATACTGATTCATCTACTACTGCCATTGAAAAATATAGTGATCTTCAGAAGCTTTAAATCATCCTATGGACACAATATGAGGACTGATTTCTGTGACCTGCTGGAAGATGCATGTCGTCTATTCTGACTGCAGTCACCTGCCTACTATTCATACTCCAAGATATATGTTTTCATTTTTTTAATACAAACTGTTAAGAAGCACAGAAAACTCCATTTCACTTAGCTCAACCAAGGACACTTTAAGACCTTGGCTTCCGCAGTAACTTTGGCATAAATAGCTGGAAAGGCATTGGTGTGATGATGAAGGATATGTCAGGAGTTACAGAGAGGACCATCTTCTTGATAGATGTTGTTCTTTAGGTATAAAACTATCAGGAACAAGTTGATATAGAGCCCAGTGGCTCCAGTAAGGTATGCATACACTGTTTCTCATTTTTTAAAGAAGTAGCTAAATATATTTTAAAGCAAGTGAAGTACTAAGGACTCAGAGTTCAGCTCAGGTTTGAATCTTTCATTTAAAAGGAGAGTGGTGGGAGCCATGTTGGAATCATATAAGGTGTGACTGCTAAGAACCCTAGTATTTTAAATGCCTCATTAGACTTATGAGTAAATGGGGTCCACAAGGTCACACTGCTTGTTGACAGCAGAGCTGGAATTGCAGCCTGCGTTTCCTGATCCCAAATCCTATGCTTTTGCTCTGATAATATATTATATTCCTTTGAAAATCCTACAACTCCTCATGCCTACAGAGCTTATTCTGAGACTCCTGCCCCCTTCAAAATTATAATAACTGTTTCCTAGGCTTTTCAGTTAGTGAACTGTAGGTAAACCCCCTCCCAAAGGAAAATAAGACAATATTTCTTACTGAGATCAAAACAGTAAAATTGTGAAATTTCTAGCTCCTTATCCTTACCAGACCCCTGCAAGTACTATTCCAGTAAAATCACCTTAAGAACAGAAGAAATGCCCAGGAGGTTGGAGGTTGCTGTGAGCTGTGATGTCATGGCACTCTACCCAGAGTGACAGCCTGAGGCTCAAAAAAAAAAAAAAAAAAACCCAAAAAAACAAAAAACAGAAGAAACAAAAAAAATGAGGGGAGAAAAGAAATGTTGAGTTCAAAGAACCATTACGAAGGACGGTGAGGCTGTTGAACCACCACTACCTCCATCACAGGAAGGTTTGAGCCAACTCTGAATTTCAACTCCAAACTCTGTAAGCAAGCCGAGGATGTGCTCACTTGAACGAGTTCCCCTCTCATCTCTGCACTACTGTACTGCCGGTTCAATGGCTCAAACGCAGCTCCTTGAGTTTCTAGGCCCTCTGGGATTCCAGCTCAGCCTAGAAAATGTGTACGAGGTCCTCAGTCCCAGTGTCTTGCTTTATGTTGCCATAGACTGAGTGGCTTAAACAGAAAACATTCATTTTCTCATAGTCCCAAGGCCCCTGCAGCTGGGGTGTCCAGGAGACAGCCACCTCCTGGGGTGCAGGGGGCGGTCTTCCCATTGCATCCTCATCAGCAGAGACAAGGACAGATCCCAAGATTCCCTTTTTATTATGAGGACATTAACCCCATTTATGAGGGCCCCACTTCCTGACCTATTTATCCCCAAAGGCCTCATCTCCAAATACCACCACACTGGAGATTAGATTTCAATATATGAATTTAGGACCAACATAAACATTCTTCCAGTCTGTTCCAACCCAGGCTGGGGTTTCACACCTTACTGGGTTCTGTTGTCTATATGTTATTTCTTTGTTTTGCCTTCCTGATCATAGTCACTACCTCATAAAAGCACAGATTTATCAACCTTCTACAACCAGAATGTATTATCAACACCCTGACTTTTCCCCTGAATTCCTACTTTTGAAGGCGGTCTCCGTTCGTATTACCTGTGTACTATATGGGGGTTCTCATGCTGACAGTGATGGGTTGTGTCAACTGGGAATTCACGGAGCAAATCTACCACTGCACTCTAGTCAAGGGACACAGTAAAGTCATTTATTTGGCCATTGAGAAACTCAGTGTCGAAATAAAATTATCACATTTTCATCTGTGGATTCCACATTTGCTAAGGCTATAGTTTATACACCTCACAAACACAGAGAGCTTTGAAAATTTTCGAGTGTAAGTTGCCTTCACCTTGGAGAGACTTACTAAGTGTCGACTCAAAGCAAGAGCTGGGGAAAGGAATTACCACAAAAGGTCACATGCCACAGAGGCAAACCAAGCCTTTGAAACAATCTGTGAACCCAGATCTGTCCCATTACAAAAGGATTCACAAAAGGGTTTAGAAATAAAAGAATGACACCAAATTAAAGTCTGAGCCTTACACTATTGGAAGGTAGAGCTGAATAACGGTAACAAAAAGAGAACAAATCAATAAAGAAAGTGAATGTCAGAAATGGTTTATCTTACAGGGGTACAAGTGAATCTCTCTAAGAATAGAATGAGAACATTTTAAAACAATAACTGAGAAAATGGAAAAAAAAAAAGAAAGTGAATGTCTTTTGGCTTTCAATATGGTCAAAATAAAAATGTTAAGTTAATGTGAGAAACCTAATTCCGTCATGGTGCCTTTTCTAGAGTACATGGAGCCAACCATCGTAACTCCGCTTTAAAGACTAGAGAGAGGCAGGTTTTCATTGAAGCGTATCGTATAGTGTTAGAACTTTGCTGTTGTGCTGTTCTTGTGACTCAAACAGGGTCGCTATTTGTCTAAAATATGCCTTCCTATAGATCTATCTGATCTGACAGCATAATCCTTCTCACTATAACCATCAAGTTCCAATTTGATTTCACCATTTAAGTGGAAATTGGTTTCTTAATGAAAAAATGCTTGAAAATTGAGTCAGTATAATTCCTGTGAAAAGTCATTTAACAATGCAAGATTCAGCACCACTCTGGAGTTGGCAGAAACCTCTGCAGGTTGCTTTCCAGGACCCCCAGGGTTCTGTTTTCATTTTCCACTCATTCAGTGTATTTGCTATTGTTTGGGTTCCACTTTATTTTCTGTTATCTTATCAGTCCATTTTACAAGCCTAGCTATTAAATACAAGTACCAGCAAGCACGAGCACTTGGTAATGGGGAAATGAATTGTATAATTTCTTTCTAACATTTCCTTTTTTGAAAATAACTCTTCATACTTCTCACCTTAAAGGACATGTGGCCTGTAGCCAAGCTTCAGGGGGTAGCCAAGTGCCAGCATCATTAGTAATTCCAAAAAACTCCCAGAGGAAACTTTGGACTCATTTTTTTTTTAATGTTAGATTCTTGTTGCTACCCATAATTTAGGATCTTGACGGCTTGCATAGAAAATCAAAAGCATCCCAAACTCAAATTTTACATTTTCTTAACGAGATATCAAGTTAGGCATTCATATGTATTCCTACCTAAAATGTCATCAAAAATACTAAAGGGACAGAACTTGACAGCTGCGGACTGCCCTGGGGCTGCGTGTCCAGGAAAGAGGAGAAAGAGATTCTCTCTGAAGGCGGAGGGGACTGAGGTCTGTTGGCTTGTAGCTAAGCCTGTGTGGGCAGGAGGGAAGCGGGTCCTGAACGCTGGGCAGACACCTGACGCCGGGACACTGCCCGCCTCCAGACCAGCAGAACTATTCTCAGTTCAGACGACTGACCAGGTTCAGTGCAGGCCACCTCTCTTCAGAAAGAAGAATCACAGTTACAGGTGAAAGCCAGGGCCCAGGTGGAATGTTGGAGGGCCGAGACTTAGTAGATAGCCATGGAAAGAAGCCGAACATGGAAAAAGAAATGTCGACAGAGATCCCGCCCGAGGAACTGGGAGTCCCACAGAAGCAGGACGCCAAAGTGGTTTTGCTCCCCTGTCCCATGCGTCCTGTTGACGCTCTCGCGAGCCCTCAGTGTTCAGGATCCGCAGCGCTGGGCCTGCGACAGTTTCGGAACCTCCCGAGGCAAAGCCCCGGCTCGCTGGGCTGCTCACCCGCACTCAGGCCAGAGCTGGGCAGAGGCCACGCAGGCTGCTCCTCCACTGTGCACCTTTGTCCAGCCCTGGGATTCAACATCACTGGATCCTACGCAGACGTCCCCAAGCACCTGCTGGAACCTGGGCAGTCACGAGGACCAGCAAGACCCAGGAGCTGCCCGATCCCAGGCCTAACCCTCAGGTTGGCTGGGGTAAGGGAGGGGTGGGGGGACGCAGCGCGCTCGGATTAAACAGGTAAATTTAACAGGGGACAAACTGGCTCAGTAACCCGAGCACCAAAGATGTGGAACGAAACATACCCCGACTAAATCCAGGCGCCAACGCGATTAGGAGTCTGCGTCTCCCCTGCGTCCTGCTTCCCTCCACGTTCCCTCCGTGGTCAAGCGTGTTCTTACCTCCGAGTGACAAAAATACTGCCCGATGACCTTATATTGCCCTTAGTGTTCAAAAATTAGTTCCAGCGAAGTCTCCGGAAATTTCTCTTATTCCTTTAACTTGAGTCTGCCCTGAACGCTTCACCCTGGATAAAGAACGTCGGGTGTTCGCACTGGAAGGACTCAGCCCAGTGACATGCTCGGCAGTGAGGCTAAGGAACGCTAAGCGACAAGTCACCTGTACTCAAAGCGGAAAACGGGAGTGTCCCATGAAAAAGAAGAATTCTATTATTCAAAGGAGAGAAGAACAAGCGTGGTGGCAAATTAACAAGCACCAAACTTAATCGCCCGTATTTTAAGACGTCTCCCTGATTCCTTTGCCATTTGCCTCATCCTCACATGTCCAGGCTCCGGAGGGCAACAGAAGGGTCGCAGAATGACCCCCATCTTCTTCCAAATCTCCCATATTTCATCCTGACAGAAGAGGGCACCTGGGAGCAACAGCTAATTTTCCTAGTTGGTGTAAGAACGGGCATCCCAATAAATTTTTTCTTGTCCAAGTACATTACACTTTGACTTCACCTTCGTCCTTAGCCAGTACCAGCTGCTTTTTGCAGTCTGTGCAAGGGCCCTGCGGTACGTGCAGAAATAAGCACAGGAAAACATTGCGTCACTGTGGTCTTGGTACAGGTCACCTGACCAGCAGCTCGTTTTCTCCAGAGTCTGCAGGATTTCGGGCAGAGACGGTGTCAGGGACAGTTCTGCTCTCACGGCTCCCACTTGACAAGCTGCTGCTTTTCACTCGGCGCTAACGTGGCGTTAGTGTTGGGAATGTTTCATTTCAGTGTCTGTGGTGGTGTCGCTAAGACCCAGGCAGCTTAGTAAAGATTCCTGGAGGGCTGTTACTCAGTTGTAAGCAGGGGTGAGGTGACTTTGGATTCTTTTATAATCCAATTTGCCAAACTCCTTAGATAATGATGTCGTTTGGAGGGTTAATGACGAGATGGAAAGAAGACACGATACCATTTTAGACGTATGTCTACAATGTCTGTAGTGACTGTAATTAATAATATTCTTAGTTAACGTTAAAAGTAAAAATTTTAACAGATTATAGGAAAGATAATTAAAAGACGTGTATATTAAAGATAGTTTATATTAAAAGCACTATTTTGATGGTAAATAAAAATTATGTTATGTAATAGTGGTCGGTATTTCATTTTTAATAACCTATTCATGTTCGAATAATTTTAGATTTTCAAACACGTCCCATAGTAGAGCGCTCCCAGATGCCCTCACACCGTGTTATGTCTTTCTCCTACAAAGTAGAGCTCAGAGTCAGAGAGTTCCATATAAACCCATGCAGGGGAGATGGTCTGATCCTAAACCCGCAGGGCTTCTGTCAGTTTTTAGAAACGGAGTGAGTTAATTCCACAAATGAATGTCAAGGTCAGAATGAGGTGGAGGAACTAACCTGAAGGTCACTTATGGAATCTGCTGTCCCCATAAGGGAGGAGCTAACAGGAGTACAGAGCTGCTGGTGTCATGAAGACAAGGCAAAGATGAGGGACCAGGGGCGTGCACGCAGTTTCCCCAATAGAAGATTCTGCCTGTTTTCCATAACACAGTCAGTTTTCAGACTGAGAACCATTTTCCAAAGAAGAGACTGGCTCCTTAGGAGGCAGAAGCCAGGAAAGTCAGGGTTTAACACGTAAAGGAGTAATTTCCTCAGTTCTTCTAGAAAGAGAACTGTATCCATTTACTGAGGGAGCTGTGCACTTACAGAGAACAAATGCTGAAAACATTTTGGGGATTGCGGAATGGTGTTTATATGTGAAGCACACCGCGTTCAAATCTGGCTCCAAATATCTCAGCTTTTAACCATCACCTGCTTGCCAATTGGTGAAAGTGACCCCGTCTTCCTCCTCACTCTATTCCTGCATTTTTCCCTTCTATCAGTTTTTCTCCGACCGTGGAAATGCCTGCCTTTGGCACCTTGCTATCTTTCTGTTCTAACCTGGATTAAATAGATGTCTGTAGGGCAAGTGTCAGTCTTGAGCGGTAGCCTTGGTTCAAGTGCTGTGCTGGGTCTCTTACATATTTGATTATTTAAGCATCTTATCAACTTAACTTCTTCATTGTATGAAAAGATTGCCTAGAAATGTCGTTAACACCTGACACCCTCTGCAACCAGGCTGCCTGGGCTCAAATCCCAATGCTGTATCTTCCTGACCTCATGGAAATAACAGCCCCAAAGATGATACACGTGTTTGCCTTCATTGTTTGCATTTTCTCAATTTTACTTTTTAATATATAAATCATTGTAAGTGGTTCATTATTTGCAAGGTAGACTAAAAAGTTGTCTTTTCAGTGCTTTTTCCAGACCAGTGACAACTAGTGGCAACAGAAATCCCTTCAAGTAAAAGCGTGTTGTCTTTCTCGTTTCATTGAATACGAAAGGAAGAGAAATGGAACCCCCCAAAGATGCTCGTGTCCTAATCCCTGGGAACTGTGACGGTTTGATCTTACATATTCACATGTGCCAGTGTGATTAAGGAGTTTGGACTTCAGAGATTATCCTGGGTTATCCAGTGAGCAAAATCTCATCATGTGCGTCCTCTTAAGCAGATAAACTTTTCTTCTTGGGTCAGAAAGGTGAGCCATTGAGGACTTCTAAGATAAAAGACGAAGGCAGAAGCTGAAAAATGCAGATTGCCTCTAGAAGCTGGAACACCAGACATTCTTTCCAAGGTCTTCCTGAAGGAAAGCAGCCTGGCTCATGTCCTGATATCGGTCCAGTGAAGCCAATGTCAGATTTCTAAACTACACAACCAGAAGAAATTAAATTTCAGACACTAAGGTCATGTTAATTTGTTATGGAAATAATAGAAAATAATTCAAAGTGAGTCTGAACACGCCTGCAGTAATCTAAGAGAGAAAAATATTTACATTTTTTGTTTGCCTTAGAAATACACCAAAATCAAAGACGACAACGTGTTATCATTTGAGAAACAGACACAACCATGTGTACCTCTGTGTTTACAGCTCTCAAATTTAATTACGGAGAAGAATCAGTTCCATACTAGGCAGGTTTTTCAAACGGGTTTTTACTTAAACTGCTTGGAAGACATTCAGCTCTATTGTCTTTTAAATTTGTCAAGGTTTGAATAGCTGTAAAAATGGAAACATGCTTCATAAAAAATTAAAAATAATAAACATCAAGATTCATTTTTAAAATAAAATAGCTCCTTATTAATTATATAAAGTTATTCAAAATACACCAGGAATACCAGGAAAAACTGTGGTTGGCACGAAGACACGGTCTGGCCATTTACCGTTATTCTAGTCTCTGCTATGTTCCCGTCTCTTCAAGCCTAATAGCCTCCTTCTGTCCTGATGAGAATGTAACCCAGTGTACACAGAGTTTGTCTGCTTCTGTCCTGATGAGAATGTAACCCACTGTATACAGAGTTTGTCTCCTTCTGTCCTGATGAGGATGTAACCCACTGTACACAGAGTTTGTCTCAGCTCATTAAAGGGAGAAGAACTTACTCCCACAAATTTCAATATTCTCAGCACTCTGTTTCAAGCGAAGCTGAGGAACCTGCACAAACACGATTTTGTTCTTTTGGGGAGAGGTTTACGGTAGTTAGTAAGGTCGGTAGTTATAATCTCCTTAGCTTCAATACTCTGTTTTAAAAAATATCTTGGCAATTTGTGTGTATCTGGATAACAACCTGGAAATAAATCATGACACAATGTAAAAATCTTCCTCTGTTAATTAAAAAACAAACCAATTCCATGAAAACATTTTTTTCTTCAGGGGGAATAAAAACCACCCATCAAGCATTTGTGCTAATTATCCTGTTTCTTTTGAAACTAGAGTGAATCATACAATAAAAGACCATAATAGGTTAACATTTTTCAATTTTCCTTTCCACGGTTTTGTTTTCAAATTATTTCAAACTGTTAGAATAAGTTTTGTTTACAGCAGAGAAAATAAGACAAATTTTGGAGGAAGAAGTAATTTTTAAATTTAAGTCTTAAAGCTTGAATAAGATTGCAGCAGGTAGAAATTAGGAGAAAATTGCAGAGAACAGCTTAAGAAACACATGATTATGAGGAGAGCTCTGCTGTTTGCTGATTACCTGCTCCGTCTAGGGCTGCTGTTTGATTTTCCCATATCATTTGCTGATACTTATTTTTTAGAACAACACTAAAAGTTGGGTGGAATTACCTCCGTTTTACAAATAAGGAAACTGAGTTCATGACATTATAAAATATCATCCATGGTCCCCAATCAAATATTTGAACTGTAAATATAGAACAGAAATATTTCATCCAAGTCTATTAGTATCAAGGGCAATGTCCCCTCCACTGTGAAGTGGGAGATTATTTGTTATTCATTTACATTGTGGTTGTTTTCTATTGTATATTTGTTGGCCAAGGATAGACTTTGTGCTGTAGAGATATAAAGTCTCACTTT
Source organism: Galagoides demidoff (assembly GCA_963574575.1). Taxonomy (NCBI): domain Eukaryota; kingdom Metazoa; phylum Chordata; class Mammalia; order Primates; family Galagidae; genus Galagoides; species Galagoides demidoff. Next base: position 18,186 of record CAUYQV010038401.1, on the reverse strand, counting down.
TAAATAAATATTCAAAATCATAAAATTGAGTCTCTGGTCTAAAAAGAAGCTAGAAAGCACGTGTTAACTGATACACAATTGTAGCCTGATTGTGACAGTGATATTCAACTCCAAAAACTGCATCATGCTTCAGTCCGTTTACCAATCCTGGCTCCCCAGACTCAGCATTCAGCATCCCACCTGATTGCAGACGCACTGAAGGCTGAAGTCCCCCCTCCACGTCCTGAGTGAGACACTTCAGCATGAAGTCCACTTCATCCCATGGACCTGCTTGACAGAAGAAACATTGAAAAATTGAATGTACCCCAGATTTTATAATTTCTTGGGATGCTGCTGCAGATATATGAAGTGATTAAATTTCCTCCTACTAGTTGGAGTTTCTGTGAATGCTAATATTTTATGCACTTTATGGGGACCAGCATTCAGGGAGGAGAACTGTGTTATTCTGTATCTCAACCGTATTCCAAATCATGGCATCAGCATGAATTGAGGGATTTTTGTGATGGGACTTTTTCATGAGAAACCTAAAAATAGGCCAGGAGAGGTGGCTCACGTCCATAATCTCAGCACTCTGAGAGGCCAAAGCGGGAGGATTGCTTGAGCTCAGGATTTTGAGACCAGCCTGAGAAACAGCAAAGCCCCACCTCTAAAAATAGCCAGGCACTGTGGCAGGTGCCTGTAGTCCCAACTTGGGAGGCTGAAGCAAGAGAATCACTTGAGCCCAAGAGTTTGAGATTGCTGTGAACTGTGACACCATGGTACTCTATTCAGGATAACAAAGTGAGGCTCTGAAGAAAGAAAAAGAGAGAGAGAGAGAGAGAGAGAAAGAAAGAAAGAAAGAAAGAAAGAAAGAAAGAAAGAAAGAAAGAAAGAAAGAAAGAAAGAAAGAAAGAAAGAAGGAAAGAAAGAAGAAACTGAAAAATTCAGATGATTTTCCTTTGTAGAGAAGAAATGTGTGAACTATTTTGAGAAGTATGATGCTGTAATCTCAGCTGACCTCCATGCCCCACCTAGGATAAGGTGTTAGAAAGCACGTCAGGTCCAGTCAAGGACATCACCAAAACTCGAGGCCTTCCTCAGGCCTCTCCATTTCTCCTGTGGTTGTTTGTTCTATGAAGTGTAAGAACTGACAGCCTTTTCATTGTCCTCTAGGGAAACACACTCCAAGGCTCCAAACGCTGTCAGCACAAGGAAACTTCTCAAACGTGAAGCAAAGTGGCTGAGTATCAGGCTGTCCACAACAACGCACTCCGACCTGACTCTCACATGTGGCGTCGGCTTGTTGAAACCTAAAGCAGAGATTGTCAACTGGCGTGCCGCGGCACACTGGTGTGCGGCCAGGGGATCTTAGGTATGCCATGAAAATTTTTAAAGATCATTAATTAAAATTATTTTTGAAAGAAGCTCAAAGCACAGTTAGTATATTCTATTTTTTTTCTGTTTTCTGGTCAACACAATTGAAGTGTGCCACACAAGTTTAACTACAGGTTCAAAAGTTTTGAAAAAAACACTGACTAAAGGAATGTCCTGAAAACTCCAGCTCCTTAAATCTTTCTAGAGGTTTCAAATATGCCTTCCGCAGTCAGATTGGTCTGAGGGTTGTCATATAGCTCAGCCATTAGACGAATGTCTAAATATTGGTTCTGAAATAGCACCTAAGATGCTCCTGAGTTGCACATTTCTCTGTTGGTAATTTAACCTTATATACCTAAATATGAGTCCAGGATTTTGGATTATTTTGGAAGAACCAACTTCAAATGGATACAGACATGGAAAAAACTGACTTTCACTCACTCATTTCCTTGCCCTCTCCTTTCTCGCGCACTCACGGATACATCCAAACTCCTGGACCATGTCGTTTCTGATTACCAAAAAGGAAATCTGAACCCTGGGTGACTAAATTTCAACCAGCTTATTTTCTGGAGGTTAAATACTTGACACCATTTAGCAGACTGCTGCCCCCAAGTTTCCACGGGCACCTTCAGACTCACAGAGGCAATAAACTGACCAAGTATGTCATTTCTCTCCAGAGACTCAGTGCGTCCTGCCGTAAACATTCATCTACTGACTGAGCTATATGACAACCCTCAGACCAATCTGACTGCGGAAGGCATATTTGAAACCTCTAGAAAGATCAGAAAGGATCTAGAAAAGTCAGTAATTTTCAGCCTCTAAGTGACTGTTTTTGAGTACTTGAGCAGAATACTATTGTGGTTTCAGATGAATGAGACAGCCTTTCCCCTTGGCATCTCACAAGTCTCCAGCTGTTAAATTTGAGTAACAGTTGGAGGTTGACACATTGTCGATATTTAGTGAAGCTGAAAAAATAGTTACCTTACTCTAAAAGTAAATTTTTCATTTATAATAATGATCTTAATATTAAAAATAGATTTAAGCTATAACTTTGATAAGTTTTATATATCCACTATTATTATAATATACTTGAATTATTTTACAATGTGATATGAATGGAATAGTGTGTTCTGTTTTCTGAGAAGCTAATACCTTGGGTATTAATTTAGAGCATAAAAATTAATTTTATCTCATTAAATGATATCTGAAAACACTTTAACCAAAATTACTAATTGAATTATCTCATAATGTGCCAATCTCTTTATTACAGCAAGAACAACAAGACATGGAATGTAAACTACAATTAAGAGTGTCAAAAGCTTTTACTAATTTATTTGAAAATAATTTCAGATTGAACAGAAAATTTGTTTAAAAAAAAACCATACTATTTGTGTGCAAGCATTTGATATACTCTTCTCCTCCCCAAATAAATTAGCACATGTTCCTTACAAATAAAGACATCTTCCACCTAATCCAATGTGAAAATTGAAATAACTTCCATGTATTACTGATGTAGTGGGTTTTACCTGGCATCCCATGAGGAGTCTCAGATTCAACTTGCCAATTATTAACAACACTCACCTGATTACTTGGTAATGGTGTCCTCCAGGTTTCTTCCTGAAAAAGACCCTGCCTTTTGTAATGAATAAGTATTTCATAGGAACTTACTTTGATGAACTGTAAAAATCTAATTTCTTGTGTTTTTAAAAATAAATTGTATTGTGTATGTTTAAGGTATGTGGCGTGATGCTGTAAGACACACACGGACAGTACAACTAACAGTGAAAGCTAACATATTCATACAGTGACCCCGAGCTTTTGTTTTTGTCTCTGTGGCGAGGGATGTTAGCACATCCTCATCCAGCATGAATCCTCCACACAGCACAGCCTCACACCTACGGTCCCCGCCCTGCACCCTACATCTCTAGGCGTCTTTCCCCTGACCCCTATGGTCCTCACCCTGCACCCTACATCTCTACACAACCCTCATCCTCCATATCTGCTACTTTGCATCTTCTGACTGGCAGGTTCCCATTTCCTCTCCCTCACTCCCCTTCCTGGAAACCACCATTTTGTTCTGCCTGTATATATTTGAATTTTTTTAAGATTCCACATAAACGTGGCGTAGTGGAATGAATTTTCTCATGCATCTGGCTGATTTCTCTTATTGGTCTGCTGGTCTACTATTTCACTGGTCCCACGCTGTCCTGAACTGTTGTTTCACAGAAGTCTGGAAGCTGTCCTGTCAGTCTTCCAACTCGGTTATTCTGTTCCTACACCATGTTGGCTATTCTGAGTTCTTTCACTTTGTATAAACACTAGAACAATTTTGCCTGTGTCCATAAGGTAACTTGCCAAGATCTTGATGAGGATGGCAGTGAATCTATAGCTCAAGTTGGGAAGAACTGGTACTTGACAACATCGATTTTCACATTCACGTACATGGAACACCTCTGCATTTGTTTAGATCTTCTGCAATTTTTTTCATCAGAATTTGTAGTTTTCCTCAAAGAGATACTGAATTGTATGAGATTTATCTCTCAACACTTTGTGTGAGGGTGAGGAGCTCATATAAAGGGAATTCTGATTTTAATTTAAATTCCACTTTCTCATTGCTGTCATGAAGGAAAGGAACTGACTTTTGCATATTAACATTTTATTCTAGAACCTTGCTATCCTCCCTTCTCATTTCCGTAAGTTCCTAACATTGACTCTTAAGCTCTCTACGTAGAAGGTCACGCCATCTGCAGACACAGTTGCATTTTTTCCTTCCCATTATACACCTATTTGTTTTCTTACCTTTTTTTCTCTGTCAAGGAGAGCACGTTTTGATTTTGTGTCTAAAATGCATCCTCAGTTGTGCCTTGGGGGCTGCCCGGTTTGCTGCTCCTCTCCAGAGAGGTAAAGGCCTCTTCACCGTGAGGCTGCTCCTCTCCCTCAGACCTGCACACTTGTCGGCCCCCAGCACCATTTCTGTGACGACCCACTGGGTTTTCATGGAGACCAGCCTGAGCGAATTGGAATTGCCAGTGCCCCTGTGTCTGCTGCATGGTGGACAAGGGGCATTTCTTCACTGTAGTCCCCGCTCCATCTGTCAATTTGCTTCAAAATGTAACAAGCTCCCTCCCTGCTTTCAGGGCGCTCCAGGCCCACCCTCACCTTCTCGGCCGTGGAGACTGTCCTTGGCTCCTAAACATCAGGAAGGACCTGTATTTATTATCTTTCAGGTGACATATGTTTTCTGAGACTTCTGTTCTCTAGTAGGCACAAGAAGCTATAATTTTTAAAATGTACTTAGTTTTAGCCATTAAAAAAGATGGAGACTTTATATCTTTTGTATTGGCCTGGATGGAAGTGGAACACATTATTCTAGTAAAGCACAAGAGTGGAAAAGCAAGAATCTCATATACTCAATTCTGATATGAGGACAATTAATGACCCAGTACATGGTAGGGGGGTGGGGGTAGGGAATAGCAGAGAGAGGCATGGAGGGAGGGGGATGGGGGTCACAGTGTGTGACACACCTTTTGGGGGTGGGAAAAATTATAAGAGGGATTTTACCTAAGAAATGGAATCAATGTAACCTGGTTCTTTGTAGCCTCAATGAATCCCAAACAATAAAAAATAATAATAAAATAAAATTTACTTGTCTTGTTTTTATGTTCGGTTAAAAGGTACACTTTTTTTGCTGTTTTCTATATTTCAAGCAGATTTCTAAAAAAATCTTTAAAATTGTCTGTGTAGGAAACAGTCATTGATAGCATGTTCCTCAAACTTGCTGTGTGCATTTGTGTGTGTGTTTGTGTGTGTACATGCATTTACACAGAAGTGCCAAAAGGCAAGTTTCCTTCTATTGCAATAAGTAAAGTTATAAAGGGCTAATGAAGATTTTCAAAACCTCTGAAGTGTGACACAATTTATTCCACAATTTAGGCTAATTTCATAGTTGATTTATACACTGGCATTTTATATTAGATGTCATTGAGCATAATGAGATATAAAATTACAGGACTGCATGATGCTTGTAAAGAGGACAGGAATATAGATCAAACGGAAGTTATTACTCAAGGAAATTACTGATTACCTGTCCTTTAGCCCAGGTTATTAAAGATCAATGATTTCAAGCATAAACCAAGAAAAAGAGTGTTAGGGATCCCATCTCTATTCTATACTTTTGTCATATATGTTAAGTGAACAAATATCAGTACTTTAAGAGTTTTGCTCAAATAATTGACTGCTTTTAATTTTCTGCCTGTTAGCATAGCCTTCATTGCTTTGCCCAAGCCAAGTATTGGGAGAAATAAAGTTCCCCTCTAGAAACAAACACAAAATTAAAGACTAGTAAAGAATTAAGAAGGAGCCTCACAACCATAATGTCTTCTTCACTGAAAACTGGAGCCAGTTGTCACCACCAGCACTGGCTGTGGCTTGCAGGCCAGCAACGTGACTGTAAAGTGCTTAAGATCGGTCAGAACACCTGCCATGAGAGGGAAGGATGGAGCTGCCAGGCAGAGGGGAGGAGGCTAAAGGCTGTGGGTGGAGAGCAGTGGGGAAAGGCGTGCTAACGGTGCTTGAATCACTCACTGCTCCAGTGCATGGGAGTCAAGCTGCATTTAGAATAAGACATGGTGTAATACATTCCTCTGGTTAAAATATTTTTTCAATCAGATCTATTCTGGGAACTCTCAACTCTCCACCATGAACTCATCCAGATTTTGCAGAAAATGCTGTTTGAATCATCAGAGGAAAAATAAGCACCTCTCCTAATCACCACAATATTTACATAGTTTGGGAAGTAATTTGCATGGTTTGGATTATATAATAATTTACCCAGGATGACACAGATCTATGCATAAAACTCTCCAAATTGATGACAAAATAGAATTTCATTTTTCATCCTCTGAAATGGCACACACGATATTCATAAAATTTTTCCTTTTTTTTTCATGTTAGATCCTATCAATACTGGGTTTCTCTTCTCTCTCCCTCTGTCCTTTTTAGGAATAGAACTTTCCTATGAGAAATAAATAGAATTCCTCATTTTTCCTAACTTTGTTATCTTTAACAGATTTTCTGCACATTTCAAGCTCTCTTGACATCTATCTATGAGTATTATAAACTCATCATTAACATCTAAATCAATCCTTTCCTTGCCACTCAATCTATCTATACATTCACGCACACACACAGGGGTCTATCAAGTTCATGTGCAGTTTAAAATAGCTGTCTATTAAAAATGCACATGAATTTCACGGACCCCTTGTATATACTCACACATATACTCTCTTCCCACAGCTAACTTCTTTAGTTCTTCTTGCGTGTTTAAAATGAAATATCATGTCCTTGTTTTTCTGACACTTGCCTTTGCAGATTATCCACTGCCCACTTTGAATATTTATCCAAAGATGCTGGTTGTGTGATGCTAGAGTGAAGAGTCTGTCTCCCGCTGAGCTGGTCTTGATGGAAACTCTCCTGGAAGGCAGGGTGAGCACCAGAGGGAGAGGTGGCAGGTGTGGAGATTAAGTTTCGGTGACTCACGTAACTCTGGGTAATGGATACTAGATATATTTTGCACAAACCAAATGATTTCACCATTTTTATTACTCTGCTAATGAAAAAAAGATTATTCAATACAGTAAAGTTTTAACAAATTATGCTATTGTGGCTTAACGTTCAGCATGCATAAAATCCTGCCATAAAACTACTACCAGTTTGTAAACACCAGGAAGTACACTTATTTTTCTATGAACCCTGATTCCGAACACACTCTTAAATTGTCATTCCCATTCTTCCAGTGACATTTCACATAAATCACATGATTTTTAAGTCACTTTTAGGGAACAAAATCTATGTTCAGCAAGTAAAATTCGCCTTCAGGTATTAAAAAACTTTATCCATTCAAAATTGGAATTTCAACCTCATCTTCAACACACACTTTCCTACCACAGTTCAGGCCTGAGCTGTATTTCTGTTCTTTCACTTCTACTTGACTTTTTCTCTTTTATTTTCTGGCTTTTTGGAGCCTGATACAGGTTTGAGGAAAGGGTAACATTTTATATTTTCATTTCTCTTTCCTGTCTCACAGTGGATGGCCTCCAAGCTCTTCCGCATTGCAGGTATAAAAATGGGGGCTTGTGGTGGACAGCACTGGCAGTGCTCCTGCAGGCCCTGGGACTCGACCAGTCCTCACGTTCCCTAGAGCCTCGGGACATCACTAGGGGTGCATCCTGCCACCCATCCTGCTGGGTTCCCACTACCAATGGCCACACACACCTTTTCTCGTGAGATTCCCTTGCCCAGCACACTATTATTCTTAATTCACTGTCCTTGCTGCGAGCACGGCAGGCAGGTCAGTCCTTTCCCACCACGTCGCCTGATTTCAGTGCTTTTCTTATTTTTAAACCTCATGACAGTTCTCTTTTAATTAATGTTTGTGATTCTCCCATGTAGAGAGAATTTCTGAACGATGACGGGGTATCGCTCCCCCACATGCTGGCACGTTCTCCAGAGGTAAGCGTTTGTCGGTCCCAGACCTACGTCCCAGTAAACGCGGGTAGTCAGGCGGACTCAGTCTCCTTTCCTTTCCTATCAAAGCTCTTTATTAACATTTGTCTGTGAGACATCTGAAAATACAGGTGAAGTCCTCAGCTCTTTTTAATCTAAATCCTTCCTTCCTAGATTCTGAAAATGCTGAGGAGGTAGAGAAGGCTCCTTTTGGATTTTACCAAACGCAAACACAAAGTCCCCACCTCCCCACGTTAGTCTGTCCGTTTGCATCTTTTACTTTGTAATTGACCAGCTAAGAACATAAAGCCAGTTCCATCAGGAATAATGAATTTGAAATTTCCGGTGACAAAAGCTGCTATTGTCACCTTTTATTTACGTGGGAAAATGTGATGGAGGGCAGCAAATCTCACAGGCCTGACATGGGTGCGCTTCATCATTGCAGCCCCAAACACTGAGGAAATCAAAAACGCCGAGTGATTTGCACAGAGGCCAGTGCAGGCCGGACACAGCAAAAGGCAGCAGCGAGGCCTGTGCACATAGGCCTTTTATTGAAATGTCTTCTGTGCACTTACTGAAGCTTGACTGGAGGGTGAGGCTGCAGGCAAGTATACTTAAGTCCCATTTGCATCCTACTTTAAATATACTATTAACAAATGCATAGCTTTATATATCCTATTTGTTCATAAAAGTACCTGCCCCCTTCAAAGAGATGGGCCCAGAGCTGCCCACAAGGTGGGGCCAACAGAGGGAAACCTGCAGCACACCCAGCCCTCTCTCTCCCCAACCTTTCCACAGGCCAAATTGAAAATAACGATAAACGTAGTCTTGAAAATATACATGGCACACACTTGCCCATACAGAGAGAGGCAGCGGACGGCTCTGCCGTTAACAAGGACGGCACACCTAGTTCACTCCTCCTCCTTAGCTCCCCAAACTTCAGCAACACGCCTTCCACCCGGGATGAGGACCTGCGTGGACAGTATCATGCTGCCCCCTTGTCCCTTCCCCTCTGTTTGATTAAGCTGACGGAGAGTTCCAGCAGCAGAGGGTGGAGAACCCTGGGCGGAGTAAAAGTGGCTGTGGGCACATGTATTCTCCAGCTCCCTGGATGAGAAGTCACCGTAGATTAGCAGGACGCCGCCCACCCCACCCCCCACCCCCCCCCCGCCCCAGCCCAAATAAAGGTCACCGTTTGTCAAGCGGGTCCCTGTGCACAAACCACTTATTCCAACGTACAGAAACTTCCTCTTCCCTCGTTTCCTCAGGTCCAGTGTGATAACACCTGTTACTAGATCGGGCCACAGCTTTCTACTTGTGATCTCCACACACTAAAAATATTTCCTCTGTGAAACCAATTTTAAATTACGAAACAGGGAATGGTTCGTGGTTTCTGATGGAACCTGGGTGGGGGGGGGGGGGGACCTGAGAGAACATAGAGTTCCCACACCCGCCCACACCCTGCGTGGTTGGAGTAAAATGCCCGACGTGGGTACAGGACATTTCCTGGAGTGAACGCGTGGATCTGCCCAACAGACTCACGTTTGGAACTGGCACTGAACAGTCGTCCTGAGTTCTGCGTCTCCTCTCTTGGTCTACAGCAGCCTGTAGACTCATCACAGTCGTCTCCCCAGCATCTCACCTGGACTCTGAAAATAGCTGTACTCACTCCCTTTTTATTTATTCCATGTACAGGGCCAGGGTGACTTCTCTGAAACACGTGTCTTCCTCTATATGTTCCAGCTCATCACAGACTTAGAGGTTAAGCCCCAGCTCCTGAACATGGCACGTACTTGACGTCTCCGATCCCCACCGGGTCTTTAAAGTCGCCTATCAGATTCTAACATCGGTCCTCACACCCTGGTCAAGCCACACTGACCGTTTCTTCTTTCCCATGCTCCGGGCCTTCTTCTGTCTTATAATTATGTCCATGTGCTTTCTGATCTTTTTTTTTTCTTTCCTCCTCTTTACCTGAATACTTGCTGCACATCCTTCTAGACTCCAAACAAGTAAAAACTTATTCAAGAGCCCAGAAAATTATTCTCTGGCCCCCTGGGGAGGTTCCCAAGCACCCGCAGCACCCACCTCCACTCCTCAGCACATTCCTGGTCCTGGACTTCAGTGAACTGTTTATTTCACTCTCTCCTTTCAATATTGAATATACTCCTGATGCTCATAAAGTTCACAATGAATATCTGTCAGGGAATAACAAAATAAAAAGCAAGATTGACATGAACATGACCTCTGCAGAACATCCTGAGGACCCTCCTCCTGACCAGGCACATCCCCTAAAAGACAGAGCTCTGCTTCCATGGAGGGAAGAGATGCTCTTGGATGAAATATATTCCGGAAGCTTGTAAAGAGAAGAAATTCTAGAAGTGGATTAAATTATCATGGAGGAAAATGGATAATAGAGTTATTAAATGCCAAAGTTCAGACCCTCTGCCTTTACAACACGTCGGAGAGAACAGTCCCCTATTTTATATTCCCTGTAGGAGTCTGACATTTCATATTTTTATGTACTCTTAACATTTTGAATCAGTCAGAGATTTTGGTTTCACTGCCATCAACATAAAGTGACTGAATAACATGATTGAAAAGGGAATTTATTATAAAGTTGTCAGGGAAGGCAGAGCACCAGCGGGAATAACCACAGATCAGAATCAAGTAAGAGGACCAGGGCAGGGACGCTTCAGGGGCGAGGGCTGCTGTGCTGGACTCGATGTGGGATGCATGGGCTCCCGGTACTTCTGTCTTTTCCAGTCACCGTGTGCAGGGCATCTGGACATCTGTCACACTAACATTTGACAATGGGGGAAGTATAAGTCTCTAAAAAAATCCAAATGTCATTAAGACCAACAGAAGAGAGACTAATGCTTAGGTGGGGACATAAAGCCACTCTACAAAGCAGCAAATGGTCCCCCAAATTAGATGTAACTATTTTTTTAAAACTTAGAAGATGAAAAAAAGTACTTATCCTAGTAAATAACAGACATAATAATATAGAGATTTTAAAATGTAGGTCATAGATACAAAGTATGATAAATAAGAGAGAATAATATTTTTAAAATTTATTTATTTTTGACTGGCAAAAATCATATGCATTTATGCATACAACAGAATGGTGTAACATATCTCTGCAGCGGGAAAGGAAGAAATCAAACCAATCACCCCACCTGCTGCCTCCCCCATCCTTCATTTGTGGTGAGAACATTTTTCAAACCTACTGTCTCAGCAATTTTCGAAGGGCTTAATTTTAAAGCATGTTTTAGATTGCAAATTCTATTAGTACACATATGTTATTGTAATAAAACTTTTAATATTTGGGCTCGGTGCCTGTGGCTCAATCAGCTAAGGCGCCAGCCACGTACACCTAAGGTGGCGGGTTCGAATCCCCAGTCTGGGCCCGCCAAACAACAATGATACCTGCAACCAAAAAATGGCCGGTTGTTGCTGTGATGCCATGGCACTCTACCCAGGGGGATAGCTTGAGGCTCTGTCTCAAAAAAAAAAAAAAACAAACTTTTAATATTTAAAGTATTTAGTGACTCATTTGTAATAGTTTAACTTTTCGAAGTATTTTTTTCATTCATTGAAATATTTTACTATTTTCTTTTACTCTCTCTCTGTGTAGGAACAAGCGTCAGTGGAAGAAACATCACTAATTCAAGAAGAAACTCAGTGAGATAACAGATCTGATACACCAAAGAAGCATCGCCTTGAAGGAGCTGCTCAGGAAAGCCTTTCATCCATGGAGCAGGTGTGCACCCTTGTTTATCTCACGGCCCTCTTGAATCTATAGTTAAACTTCCATGACACACTTAAATCATGTTGATGAAAAAAAAAAAGTTAAAAGAAAAAAATATGCTTACTTTCCTTTGAATTCCTTTTAAAAAATTTAATTAATGACCTTTAAAAATATTCGCAGCACACCTCAGCTCCCCCCCAGTACAGCAGTGCGCTGCTGCAGCACGGGGTTGAAAATCCCTGCAGTAGAATCAGATGGGCTTACTGCACTGTGCTGGTGTGATGGGCAGACTGGACACGGGGTCTATGCTATTGCTGTTTTGTAGCTTAAAGGATGTAAATGCAGAATTAATTTTAGGCTGTTTACTCAGACTGGATAGCTAATCTCAAACAGACTGACACGGCTCATCCCATTTTTTGACCCCCTTTAATATCAATAATAATGGCTATTGCTTTGACACAATTTTAGCACAATGATCATATGATTATACCTGTTTATATATCATTTGTGGAAGGAAAATTCAATACTTCTTAGCTCTATTATACCATCTGCCTTCAATATTTAAAGTCTTCTAAGGAAAGGAGGCATCAAAGTGATCAGGTTCTGTCACCGCAGACTATTATAAAACCTATGCACGAATTTTCCCTCTTCTATTAGGACTCCTGATAACAAACAAATTTATAGGAACTTAAGCCAAAAGTCAATTGTCTAACACGACAGCACATTGAGTGTGACTTTGCACATCGTCTTGAGATTGGTGCTTAGGACCAAATGAAAATCAGAGACTTTCCGTTTTCCATTCTGAGATCACCCTGAATGTTAGCGACTATTTCAGGGCAGGTTCTCTGGACAGCAGCCTCCAGATCATTTAGAGTACCAGACGTTTGTAAGGAAGCGCCATGAGGATTAACTATGGGGGGGAGGGCAGAGGGCAGAGGCCCGGAGGAGGAGGACAGCTGCAAGGGAGGTCTGACAGCCTTCCAGACCCCAGGGATCCCCCGGAGCTGAAATGGCCTCTGGTATCATCCTGTTTGGGGACAAAAACAAAGGACCTTTATGTCTCTGCCACCATCAAGTCACGGGATACGAACTGACCCTGGAAAGACCTGACTTTAGTTGAAACAGCCGTGCAGGAGAGACCATCACTCTACCAGCCCACACGGAGCTGAAGACTATTTGTCACAGCTCCTGAGGCAACAGGTTCTTCCTTGAGTGACATCTGGGTGGTTCACGCTCTACCCACACAGACCCCTTCCATACAGGCTTGAGGAAGAGCATGTTCAGAAACTCAGGAAGCCTCACCGCCTTGGAGACACACAAAGCAGAAGGCTGCAGACAGGCTTCCCAGGGCTGCTCCTGACAGGGATTTTCACTTCCTCCACTACCAGCCCAGTTCCCCTGCCTCTCAGCTACCACCTCTGCTGGTCCCAGGACTTACGTGGTGGCAGGACCCCAACTCTGGGACCACAGGAAACCAGGGCCGCTCCACATGCCATCTGCAGCCTGGAGTTATTGTAACTGTTCTTTGACAGTAAAAGTTGAGCAACAGGAATGAATGTATTAGTCTGGTTAGGCTGTGCCTCAGTCCTCCCTGTGCTGATACAGCTGAGATAAAGAACAGAAAGGCACTCGCTTGTGGCTCTGTAGGCTGAGAAGTCCAAGCTCAAATCCAACCCCATGAACTAATCCCCTCTTAAATTTCCCAACTCACAGGAGGTTGTTTCCAACCCAGGGATTGTTTCCAAGGTATGAATTTGGGGGACACTTTCAAACATTAGCAAGTTGCTCTAACAGAATACTGTGGATGAGGTGGCTTGAACAACAGAAACTTTTTCTCACAGTCGTGGAGGCTGGTGCAGTCCAAGATCAAGGCTGTGGTGTGGTTTAGGGTGAGGCCTCTCCCCTGGCTCTCTGACAGTCACTTTCTCTGTGTGTTTTCACTTGGCCTTTCCTCTGTGCTCACACCACAGAGCGAGCACCCTAACACATCTCACTCTCCTTATAAAAACTCCAGTTTTATCAGATTGGGGTCCCTAGTTCCTGGAACTTGTGAATATTACCTTGTAAAGGAAAGGGTCTTTGAAGATATAATTAAATTAAAATATGAACATTTAATGATTATCCTGGATCATTAGTATAAGCTCTAAATGCAATCACAAGGGTCTTTATAAGAGAGAAAGAGGGGAATTTCATACAGACAGAGAGAAAGAGGCAGTGTGGCCATGGAGGCAGAGATTGGAGGGAAGTGGTCAAAAGGCACGAATGTCTGTGGTCAGCAGAAGCTGGAAAAAGGAAAGGACAGAGTTTTCCTGCTGACTTCAGAGGGTGCATACACAATGTGCCTGGATTTTGACACATGATACTTATTTTAGACTTCTGCCTTCCAAAAATTAAGGCTAATGATAGTATCCCACTCAAGCGCACTTCTGAGGAAATGAGACAGTGTTTAAATGCTTCTTCCTAAATGGTATACAGTAAGCATTCAGTAAATGCTTACTGTAGGAGATGAACTTCCAGAATGGTAAATCAAGGTGGAAATATTCTCCAGCAAAACAATTGTAATTGGTTAAAATTATGTAAAATCCTTTAAAGTCTGGTGATTTTGTAAGGGCATGCTGCAAAATAAACATCTTTTCAAGAAAGTCTACTGAACACAGTAAAGAACTCTGAGAATGTGCAGTATCTGAGGAACATTACAATCCCTGAGCCTCACTAACTTCAGTTCAGCATAACCGAAACTCAGTTCATCTTCTCATGGCCAAGACTATGGGGCTCTTACTACTCTCAGCTCCCAGTCCAGGATGTGGTATATCACAGGAACAGACTGCTCACCAACAATTCTTGCCCCTCAGCTCTAAGCTGCAGAGGCTGAATCACTGCTGATTACAGCCACAGGTCAGGAATCACTTTTCCCCCAGACCCCACCTACACAGCAGGAAGTCTACCAGGGTCTCAGTGCCTTTGGGCCTCTACACCAAAGCCGCCACAGACTGGACCTTGACAATGAATGTGTACTTCTTGTGGTCCTGAAGGCTGGGAGGCCAAGATCAAGGTTCTGACAGATGTGGTATCAGGTGAGCCCACTTCCTGCTCACTGATGACCGTCCCCTCACCATGTCCTTACGTGGCAGAGGAGAGGAGAGCGCTGCCCAGCATGCCCTTCCTGAGGTGCTAATCCCACGTGTGTATCATCATTTCCCAAAGGCACCTCCTCCTAATATCATCACATCTGGGGTTATAATTTCAACATAACTTTTGGTGGGAGCTGTGGTGCCCCCCACTCCATAACCCCAGGATAAAAACACAGACCCCAAGTACCCTCACGCTGGCTCCGTGGTGAGGTGGAGGTTGTGTATGGAGAGGGAAGATGAGAACACTCGCTCCCAGCCTTACCCCGTTCTCTGTTCTGTCACTTCTGTTTCCAGCTCTGGAGGAGTGGCTTAAAGATTTTGCTACCCTGAACGGTGCTAAACTCTTCCCAAAGGAAACCAACTTTCTTTGAAACAGAGCGTGAGAAAGTGCACATCTCAGGGTACTTTCTTAAACATTGTGATTTGTGTAGAATGCAATTAAGGGGAGATTGGCAACTCCTTGAGAACAGGCTAAACTATGTAATGCTCATTTACTAAGGAGAATCAGATAAAGGGATAGCTAAGACAAGACCTCCTAAGGTCATCCCACACCTCAAAACACATAACCCCCTTTGAAAACCACCCCAGTGGAGGACCCACGCTGTGGAGCAATTTATGTTCAGGGTATGGTGAGAAATGCAGAGGAAGGAGCTGTCAGCTGGCGGAGGCTCACAGTGGGATCCCACACCTGCAGGGCACTACCTTTACAGATAAAAATGAAAAAGAGAAAGTCACACAGAACCTTGCTGGAGGCACTGTCATCCCAGGGTGACTGTGCACATGGCCAGTGCCGCCCCTCTGAGTAGTCCCTCAGAGGGTTCACACCCTGGGGGAAGTGCACTTCACTAAAATGGACCATTTAAGTCACAAAACAAATAAGCAAACAATAACAAAAAACACCACCTGAAGATAATTGGATCGGTTTTCAGTGTTCCTACAATACGTATTACCTAAAATATCTAGTTTTTACCAAAAAATTATAAGAGGTGTGACCCATGCGTAGGAAAGACAGCTGGCAGGAGAAATTTCCTGTGATGAGATCCCAGAGATCATATTTACTAAAAATTATACAAATACATTTGGAAACTAATGAAAATCATGCTCTAAAAAAGTGATAAAAAAAAATGACAATGTCTCATCAAATAGAGAACATAGAGATAGAAATTAAACAAATGAAACAAAAATTCTTATTTTCACACATATGCAGATATAATATAAATACTATTGGCATTATAAAGCTATATTATATATATATATAAACTCATCTCATAATATTATGATAATTAAACAAGATTATGCATATAAAACATATACTTTAAAGTTTCAGTCAACATAAATTATTAATATTATTGACATGTTGACTTTGAATTTTCAAAACAGATAATTAGGTAAAATTTTATCTGTGCGTTTGTTACAGAATCAAGCTGGTTGCCACGGACAAGCGCAAATGGGACAAAAACTAGGGATATGACAACAGAAATAATAATAGACTTGTAACAACTGACATTTAATGTTTGCTGTCTTATGTGCCAAAAACTGTACCAAGGGTTTTGCATAAATTTGTTCTTTAGTCTCAACAGACTTTCTATGAAGTAGTTGGTTTTAATGTATTTTTTTAAATCCTAGGTCATGAGAGGAAACTTACACCGTAGACTTATTAAAAAGTAAACACACACTAAATGTCATAAAGTGTATGTTAACCAGTTTGATGAAAATATTTCAAATTGTATACGAAAACACTACACTGTACCCCATGATTGCATTTATGTACACAGCTATCATTTAATAAAAAATAAAAAGTAAACACACACCTGCATATTTCACACTGTGCCTTAAAATAAGTGAAACATTTCTCTATAATGAATCCTTCTATATTCTGCAACACACATTCAAGTACTTAAATAAATTTTTCATAAAGTATTGTTAAATGACTTAGCAGTAACAAGATACACCTTTTGGCCCTACAAAAGCTAGCTCCTTGGTGGGGATTTTCTCTGTCTGCCTCCCACAGAAATGGAGTCAGCTCCGAGCTCGTCCTCCAGTCATGTCACTGGAAACCTTCTCATCACTGTGTCAAGTGGGTGCCACGCCCCCTCCCTCACACTGGAGGTCTCTGCAGGTGAGAGGCGGCCTTTTCTGCAGCGCTAATGGGGTCACAATCCACCTGCAACAGAACCTCACGCTCCTGCCGAGCCCATGCACACACCAGCGCGGGATGCAGTTTCCAGTCGGGGAAAGTATGGGCTTGGAGGGGACATTGACTTTAAAACCCTCCCCACGAAGTGAAACAAAGCCTTAACTTGGATTGTATTTAAATCATCACATTGCCATCTTGTGGCTGCTGTGAGGGGAAGACGGGAAGAGGAAACCGACAGGCCCCACAGGGCGGCCCTCTGCGTGACGTCACCGAACCAAGCACCTCTCCTGACGTTACACGCACCCTGCTGCTGAGTTCGCGGCCTGCGACTGACTAATAAATGACGTCAGTGTCACGTGACGTTATACGCACCCCGCTGCTGGGTTCACAACCCCTGCATCTAATAACAGGCGACGGAATTTTTACATGGAGCTGTGGGACTGTTGGTCAAGAAAAGACATCTTCTAAATTAAGCATAAAATAAGTAGAAACTAAGCTGAAATCCATAAAGGTCTCTGTACAAAGGATTATAAAGTGCTCCAGGCAAGGACCATGACCGCCATAATTTGCTCAGGAGCCCCGCTGTTTCTAGAACTCTAACATGTGAACACACGGCATAGAGATTCTGGACGTCCAAGTGGGGCAGTCATCCAGGGCAAAGCTGAGGCCAGTCCTAGTGATACCGGAAAAGTGGTGCCCCAGCCAGCTCAGCCGAGCAGGGCGTGGGGAGGGGACCTGCCACCTTGTCTTGGTGACAGCAGCCGCAAAGAAACCAGCAGGCTGGGGCAAGTTGGGGGGGAGCTTTCTTCCCCCAGAGGCTCCAGTAGAGCAGTGCTGGAAGACCTACCAATCAAGGGAAACCACTGGTGCCCATCTCTGATTGGTCCATTTTCAAATCCTGCTCCTGATTGGTCTATAAAATGGACCAATCTATATAAGGCCCCTGAGCAGAGAGCCTGGGGGCAGATGTCGCAGACCTTCGAGGAAGCTAGAGCAGAACGAGACCAGCAGACCATCCAGGAAGAAGGAGCAAGAGCTATGGGACTTCTACTGCTGATCCTGCCCTACAAAGAGGCTTTGCCCTTTGCTGATCTTGCCCTGCAAAGAGGCTTGGTCCTTTGTAAGAGCTGTAGCTCTAACACTTCCACTGCTGATCCTGCCCTGCAAAGAGGCTTGGTCCTTTGTAAGAGCTGTAGCACATCTATCCTGCTCTACAAAGAGGCTTGGCTCTTTGTAAGAGTTGTTTTCATAAGAGTTGTAACACTTGCATCCTGCCCTGCAAGGAGGTTTGGTTATTTGAGTTATGTTCACTG